>VZTH01005492.1:289876-309426 GCA_013397815.1 Aleadryas rufinucha
GTGGATGTTCCAAGGACTGGAACATAGTTCAAGGCCAGGTTGGATGGGGCCCTGAGCAACCAGATCCAGTGGGTGGCACCCCTGTTTTTCAAACTGGGGTTGGAATGAGATGATCTTTTAGGTCCTTTCCAACCCAAACCATTCTGTGATTCTGTGATACTGAGGCCAAATGACCTCAAAGAGTTAAAAGCTCCTTCTGACTTCAGCACCTTCTGAAGCATGGGAGAAGGATGGCTAACCCTGCAAAGATCTCAGCATTTCCAGCTGCCACTGATTCCAACAGAAACTCTGGGCATTTAATTTTGAGCTTTACAAAACCAGGAAAGTAAGTTACCAATATCTCCTTTTTGATTAATCTGTGGTGAGTTTCTACAAACCCACACCTTGTAAGTCTAACTGTTCTGCTTTGCTAGTCCAGTATTAACTATCACATTATAAAAGCACATTCCTGTACAAACAGAACATGAACCCAAACATCACTTTCCTCACAGAATAAATGCAATGCTGCACATTTGGTCCAATCCCTATATAAAGTGGAAAAGGAAGCACCCAGAAAAAGTACCCCACTGACGTGATTGTAACGTATTTAGAGATTTTTTTTTTTAATATATAATTGTTTTGAGATTGTGGGTTTTTAATACACCAAAAAGTGCCACTATTTACTTAAAGGAAAATATTTCAGTTCTCTGCCGTTATTTATTCCAGTCCGTTTTTCACATCTATATAGCTTATATCATTATTGACACAGCTATATGAGTAATAACATGTATCATGCCTCTTTCTGTACACAACTCATATAAAGAAGAATAGGGTAGTTCAGCCAAATGGCTAATTATTAAGGGTATATTTTCAAAAACCAGAAATCAATTGCACATCACAGTCACTGACTCTGGTCATTCATTACATCTCTGCTGTAGATCCTGCTCTGCTTTACAGGAGACACGTCATTACCAAGAGGCAGTAAGAAAATACTGTACAAGTTTTAGCTCTCTGAATGATAAATATGTTAGTCTTTTGCAATGTACAATAAAAAGATGAAAAAAGTCACACAAAAAGAAGGATGATGGAGCAAACCACAGTGCTGGTTTGCTGGTTCAGTGACACACTGTTCTAATGCACCTCTTTTGGCACCTGTTCCTCATACAAACAGATAACACCTATCTGAAGCACCTACAGTGCTCTCATGCAGACCACTCCCACCTAACATTTAGAGATTCTGGCTTGATTATCTGAGCATGATGGAAGATACCACATGCAGATGAAGCAGAGTTTTACAGCTGAAATACTCACATACCTAGAAGGCATATAAAATTGTCCAAGTAGGACGAACAAGTAGTTTTATACACCTAAGGTGTTCAAGTGTCCTGGTCATAATGTGTTGCTTTAACTGTATTCCCCTAGTAAACAAAAAAAACCAAACCAAACCAAACCAAATCCAAAAAAAACCCAAAAAACAAAAAACCAAAACCAAACCAAACCAAACACACACAAAAAAAAGCAAAAACAACAACCAAAAAATCCATAGAAGGTTCAAGCTTTCAGACTCAGTAACGTCCGTTACTTAAAATCAAGCAAGAAACAAAAATAGGTTGTGTAAACAAAGAGGAAACAAAAAAAAATTAAGAAAATAATTTCAAATCTCTCAGTCAGCACAGCTGGGAAACCCAGGATCTCAGCCTGTCCAGTAGTAGTGTGTGAAGAGACAGCATGAATCTCTTCCTGTTTACTTTTCTGAGTGCCTTACCTCAAGATCAGATGTTGAGAAGAATGAGTCTGTGGTCATCTTGCCCCTATCTACTCAGACATCCTTCAATGACTGCACTGTATAACTTGTTAGGTGTCAACCATATCCCATTCCTTACTCTACAACAGGAGCAGTTATCTTTTTATCTTTTAGGTAATATTGCCTATATTTCACAGGACAAAACAAAAATATGCATTCTAATTTGGATTATTAGCCATGTAAAAGTGCATCCTGCTACCAACTGAGTAACATGTAATAGGGATACCAAAAAAAACCCCCGAACAACCCCACACCAAAAGAAATGCAAACAAAAAACCTAAACTATGCTTAAATGGCCCAAAATCTATTCTTTAACTGATGTCATGTACACCCATTTCAGTTTTGCACAATAGCTTCTTCATTCCCGAAACATGAAATCATTCCAAGGGCACTCCAAGCTATGCTGTATTTTCCATGTTTCACTTCAGTAAAATATTACAAATACGTTACCACGTAGCTGGGATTTTTTCTGCAATCATCACAACACACCAATGTTTTCATAATGTCGCCACAAACCACATCTATTACCTCATACAAGAGCACAATGTTTTGGCCATGCAGTGCAAATAGTAGGAACAACCTCACCATCATCTTCCAAAATACTTCTTTGAACACATTTCCAAAAAACAGTAGCGACAAAAGCCCTGCCACTTCATTCCTTCCCTCCACCCCCATGATGGATGAGAAGAAAGCACTGAAACAAGTACTGCCCTCTCCTATCTCTGTGTTAATAAGAGGCTCTGGATCACGGTCATCCACAGCTAAATCACACTGAAGTCAACAGGAAACATGCCAAAACCTGGAGAAACTGTGTACATTATTTGACCTGAACACTCCAGAATAAGGTTTAAGAAAAACAGACTGTTTAATCTTTCTGTCTCACAGGACTTAACCAAGTCATGGTGAGGGCTGGGGAAACACCTAAATTATACCAGAAACATAAGTAGAACACCTTTTTAATTTGAAAATGACACTGAAAATTACAGCAGAAAAATATGAAGATGAGGTGAAAATTCTTTTGCTCATGGCCTGATGCTTTAGCAAGTCCAAAACTTACAGAACTTCAAAGGAATCAAAGTCACTCAAAGCCTATCAGGGCTGGCCTTTATCTGTGTGTTCAATCTACTGTATTCCTTCCCAGACTTTACCCAAAATGGTTTCAAGCAACTTACTGTTAATAAGGATTAAACCTACTTAACTGAAGTATTTCCAGAGATCACATCACTATCAGGCCTGATTAACAGGTCTTGAAGTCTACAGCAGTGAGGCTGCACTCTTCATATATTCTAAATATGACTATGTATTTGTATTCTGGATTCCTTCTCAGTGAGAACCAGTGCATGCAAAATAAATTCCCAATCCCACATCTTGTATACAAAGGGCATCACACATATCCTGCGACTTAAGCTATTCTCCTGAAATTATCTTAGTCTCACACAGTCACACTTCAAATACCCCATATGTCCAGTTTGGTTATCCCTCCTTTGAAAAGCTAATAAATGTAATACTTAGATGCAACTGCATTTCATCTAAAAACAATTATCTGCAGTACTTTGTGCCAGGAAAAGCATCAATAGGCATTGTTAACAACACTTCCACTTTATTTTCTTCCCGTCTAATGGGCCCAATCCAACACCCAAGTGAAGTCAATGAGAGCCTCACAATTGTTTTCAGTGGGAGCTGGACAGAGCCTCACGATCGCACATGAATGTGAGGTTTGTGCAAGGAGGGCGAGTGACAAGCACAGCCTCTGTTTATTCACACCACGATATTGCAAAGGGAGAGGAAGAACAAACTTCCCGGGATGTTCCCACTACCCGGAGCTGCTGAAGAGCCAGTAATAAAAGCTTTGGAGGTGGGAGCTAACACTGCTCTCTGGACTTATTTGGTCCTTGTTCTCTTTTTTAAAACTGTCCATGAGAGCTGAAAACTGGACTGACACAGGCACCTGGTGCCCGGTGAAATGAAACTTTTACCTGTTACTCTCCCTAAGTGTTTTTAAAATTAAAAAACACAATACAACCCCCCCCCCCCCCCCCCCCACCCCCCCGACCGCGNCCCCCCCCGGTGCTACACAGAGCCTCCTATTCAGCTGGGTTATTTTCATCTCAAAGGAAAAACAAGTCATCTGCACAATAGTTCTCAGTTACAATGCACTTGTCTTACTTCGTTGAACTCTACCTGATACAGGGTGTAAAAACGTCAAACAATTTATTTCAGGCACTCACTTTCATGTTTCATACAGATAAAAATAAGGAGAGAGAAAAATGAGCTCTCATTTTTCCCCAAAACACCCATGGAAGTGGTATATTTCCAAAGAGATTGGATGTCTGAGCCAAACTATTAAAAACACTCAGAAGCGCCCCAAAATTCTAAAAGGACTCTCAAGTGCTTTGTACTTGCTGGCTCACATGCAATGCTTTCCCAAACAATTTTTTATTTCCTTACAAAAATCATGTACTCTTCCGACACACACGCTCACCCTTTCCCCCTGCTTTCAGTGTTAAATATGAAATCATAATCTTCGAAAGTACAGATGTTACACAGCCTTTGAACTGTAGGAGACAACTTTGTTCAGGAGACTTTCAAAACTGTATCTATCCAGGGCCTCCTCGAAGGAACAAGTGGCATGTAATGCTTCAAGGGATTTCCAGAATCCTGCACTGACATGTGCCTGACCTTGCTTTCCCTCGTACACAGAAACTGGCAGGCTGATATTCCATTGCCATTTGGCACCTACATACTGGGAGCCTCGTTTTCTTTGGGATTATGAAAAGACAAGCCACAAAGAGAGCTGAAGTCCAACCTTTGAACCTGGTCATTTGCACCCAGCTTTAGTGCAGATGCAACTATAACCTGATGGTAACACAAACTCACTGAAAATCACAAACATACCAAGAGCATCCTCCTCTGTAAACCATCCTCTCTCCATCTCAAGCTTTCCATAGGTTGGATGGCTAAACTTAGAGGGAGGAGTGATGGAATGTAGCAGTTTCTTTAAAACCAACACTAAGAGACCAGAAAGAGACCCAACTAGAATTTTAGTGGTGGAAACAAAAGAATAAATGAAAAAGAGAAGAAGAAAAAAGAAGGGAGAGGGCAAGATATTTCCTCATCTCATATTTAGAGCATGAGGGAACATAGCCTTAACAGTGTAAATTAAATTAAACAGTTCAGGGATCTGGCTTAAAAAGCTGTCATTTTAATAAAAAAGGGGACAATTGGCAGGTTGTTTAAAAACTGTAGCTGCATTCTCGTACCCTCTGCCTCCTCCTTTTCCTAACCCTTACTCTCACACCACCAACTGCCATCTCTGATTTACCTTGCCATGCACTCACTCCAGAATTCCCTCCCAACCACAGAGGACTGGAGGAATCTACAGAAAATAAACTGACAATAAATTCGACTATATTACCTAAAGGGAGGAGGGGAAGCAAGGAAAATTACTAAATTGTTGACATTGGTCAAGAAAACTTTCCCCTCTAACATTTCAAAGAACATGAAGGCTGAACAGCAAAGCTCTCATTATGAATTCACTCAAAACTGGTTTTTTACAGAGTTCCTTCTCCTCCCATCCCTGAATACAGGAGCTTATTCCTGCACAATCATTAATGCTCAACGGCAGATAGGCTGTTTCCCACTCCTGAAGAAACCCATTTTATGACATGCAGCATGAAGAACTGCTTCATTAATCAGATGGTTAAGTAGCTCCAGTAGAGTTGCTATAGGGAGGCATGGTGACATCATGGTGGGAAAACTGGCTTTCTTCCCATCTGGATCATCATTTAAAGGGCCTCAGAATTTCCTTTAACTTAACGGGTTTATTGTTTTAATCCCTACCTGGGAGAATAACAGGGCTCCTCATAAAAATGTAGAAAGCAAGTCTGACTGCGTGTGGGGAGAATGTGAAAGGGAAACAGCTGAAGAAGAGAAAGGATGGGAATAATATAGAGGGCTGCAAGTCTATTTTCTTGCTGGGACTGAAAACATTAATACTGTTAAGGCTTATTTCACACACATTTTTTAAAAGACTCGGCTTTTTGCTGTCCACAATTCAACTAAAACTACGCAGAAGCTTTTAAGTTTCCAATATTATCATCATTTTATCCATAGAAATCCAACTTTATCTGCCTTTCAGCATCTCGGATCTTCTCCACAAAAAGCCAGACTCAGGCTAATAAAATGTAACAGTTTAAAGCAGCACTTTCTTGAGACCACATAACATACAGAAAATGAAATTTTTATAAAATGAGAACGTAAGTATCAATCAGTCCTTTTATTCACCCTCCTGACATCTTGGAAGCAAACAATCCAGCCCTACTTATAAATCAAAAGTACGTTTACTGAGGAAAGCATCCAGAAACATTATGAACTGACATAAGCAGCTCTCAGACACAGCAGCAAGGAACCTCCAGCACTGTCCAAAGGTGTTAACAACGCAGGACTAATGTGACACGGCACTAACTGGATGGCCAAACACAGAGGCTTTGTTACACGCAGGAGGCTGCATTTTGGCCATCTTTTTCCAAGCATGCACCTAAGGGAAAATACTATCAAGTCCCTTCAAAGCAGGACTTTCAAAGAAGAAAAGGAAAGAAGTAACTGTTTTGTCCTGCATATTTTAAGGACAATTGCTAACAAAGAGTGAAAGCTCCACAGATTATTTATTTTTCTCATATGGTGGATTTTCCTCTGTATAACTTCAGGGTAAGACATGAACTGGTCAGAGTACCAAAGTCCCACACACCCAAATCTCCTATCTTTCAATTTTTTTTTTACATAGCTGTATATTTCCTAAATAGGGTTTTACCAAAGGTTTTAGTCAGTCTCATTAATTCTCAACCTTTAAATAGATAAATTGGATCAAAATGATTGTATTATATGCCTGTACTTTATGGTATCAACTTTACTTTCCACCACTGCACCACTAAAGGAAGACTGTGGTCCTGATTTAAAGCTGTAAATTCAGATCAAATGGGAAAGTGTTAAATTCAGAAGAGCTTTTGGTCCATTAACTTCCATGCTGATTTGACACGCTCTGCAGTGCTTGGGCAACAGACTCTGCTATACAACGTATTCCTAAGCAAACAGTGCTTTGTGTCATAAACCATCTGGGGTGTCAGTTCCAAGGGCCACTCATCTAAACTCCTCTGATACACTTGGAAATGCTGAGGTGCAGAACAGAAACTTTTCCTCACCACAAAATATCTTTTGCAAGGGTAAGGGAGATGCTGCCGTCAGAGAAACGACGGAAGGCACAAAATTTTGGCTAAGGGTGTTGTTTTCATTATTCCCCTGAAGAAAACCACTGGACAAACAAGCTTTCTAAAACACTGGGATTTTTCTAAGGTGCCAATAAAAGTGATACCCTTCATAATCTGGACAGTGCTCCCTTTCATATCAGAGCCTATAGTTGCAAAGCTAAGTGCCAAGCAGATGGTTGAAATCTGTTTTGTATAAAAAGCGTGTGTGCACATGCGTTTTTTTTAGATGGAGTTCTTTGTATTCATATTCAGGCCTAGGTTCTAGCCATCAAAACACTGGCACTGAAGCAATCATTAGCTGCACTTTAGACAACTGGCAACTAAGGTATTCACAGTTCTCCACAAAATGTTCAGCTAATATCTCCCAGATGTATAATTAAGGCAAAAGATCATCTTATTAAATTGGTATCAGTGCTTTGGATGGCCTTTCAATAGACTGCACGTGTATGTAAAAAGCTATTGTATTTATCTTCTTTTTAAAATAATGCTCTGTTCGCCTTAAGTGTTTACAGCAGCTTTTAAAAATACACGCTTCCACGTCAAACTCTACCCAAATAAAACAGCAGAAACTCCATTCATCTTGTTTTCATCTTCCTGAGAAAAATCGAGCAGGAAATTCTGTAGATCATTATAAGAGAAATACTTTGTCTTTCTTATCTGATAACCATTTAGCTTATTCAAAAAGAAAATACAAGGTAGGCTCAGCTGCTTTAGAAGAATCAGTTCCAGACAAGATGAACCTGCTCCTGCTACACTGGACGACTCATGGCCGGTCACCTCAGCTGCAGGCACCTCAGACAACTCATTTGTAAGTGGGTTGCTTATTACCACAAACAGCAAAACCAGAAATGCTTACCAGCATGGGGCTCTGCTGTCTGCCTGGGCTTCTCATGGAATCAGTAAACAGGTGACAACAATTTGCCTGGTAACAAATTAACAGAGGTCACACTTTTGAAAACTGGGGTTATCAAACAAATGTATATTTGGAAGAAGGCATTTTTGTGCAGTGGTCTCTCTATAGGCCTTGGTGGCCACAACTGGGAATTGGTACCTTAGGAAACACACAGTTTCAAAACCAAGATTGATTTTGTGTGCAGTGCCAAGTCCGCCAAGGTCCAGATGTTAGCTCTGGCATAATTCAGGTACATTTTCATCACGGCCATTCGGATCATTCTAATCTGCCAAGCATGCATGTTGTTTAGGAGAAAAAGATAGTTAAGCTGTCATCAAAGCACACCAACATGCAATTCCCAAAATCCCCAGATTTGCTGAAGCCTGCAGAAATCCCTCCTGATGCTTTAGAAACTCTGGTGGCACTGCAACCCATGGAAGTTTGCTGCAGATTAAGGAAAGTCAGGATTCTGCTCAGTGATCTCCTCATGAGTCACCATTTCATACCATCGTGGTGTACTGGGGTGAAGAACACCAGCCTTTTTCATAGCGTTGAGCTACGTTAATTAATTAGGCCTACATTTTTAGGACCTGACACTGAACTCCAGTGCTACTGAGTCCAAACACTCAGAACGAATGGGCACGTTTTTAAAGGATGCCTTGACTGGCCCTATCACAAAATAGGTCTTTGTGAACACACTGCTGAATAACTACTACTGAAACACTATGGAACTGGCCTGATCATAACCCATTATCTTGAAAGTAATGTCCCTCTTAAAAAGCTTAAAAAAGAAAATAACTTAACAGCTCAGTCATGATATTCATAGGCAACAGAGGTCAAATCCACGCAGGACTACTTCAGTTTATACCCATTTTCTCAACAATGTGTAGTAAAGGATGCAACACACAGCCTAGATCTAAAGCTACCTGCAGACCTCAGCATTTCAGCTCTACTCTTACTGAGCGTGCAGTTGTAAACAAGAAAAAACTCCCACTAAAACGGATTAAAAGAACTTTTAACGTGAATAAGAAAATAATTCCTCCCTTTTAATAACCCTGTATCATTTCCTTCATTTTGGATCTCATTTAAAAAGCAGATGTCAAACGTTTGGGTAAGAATTACAATGCATTTTGTGTTCTGCAGCGGGGTTTTTTGCTTTTAGGCTGGTTGGTTGGTTTGCTCACTGTGGCTGCCTTACATCGCCGCTTGCAGCGGAGTCTGTTCCTCACATTAATACTCTCCGTGCGAACAATTTTTTCCTGGACTCCCCTCATGCCTGGTTCCTTAGGTTATAAAACATGTGTCAGCTCTGGTACATATGGCTGAAGATGTTAACTGTTCTCCAGGACCTGTTAGCAGCATACACAGTTTCCCAAACTACTGCTTGAACCCAGCGGGTGCTGCTGCCGGACTCCAGTTATCCAAACTCACCTCCACACAAGGAGTTAGTTTAGAAGGGCACTCAGGTAACCGGAGGGTCCACAGACAGTATTCCCTCCCAGCCCTCAACGATACGACTGTGGCTGCAAGTATTTCTTTAATTTATATTATTAATTATACTCCATAGTCCCTATTTTACATACTTAAGCGATTTGAATACTACAGTTCATCTTGCTAGAATGAGACCTTCAGAAATTATAATTGGACAGAGAGAAGTCTGTAATTTGCAGTTCTTAGGATCTCAAGAAGGAAAAGGAGGGTGTCTTGAGGTTACAAAACAGGACTAGCAGTCAGTATCTCTACTTTTAAAACCTGCACATGCAAAAGATTTTGTGACAGAATTCCTCAGTTTACTCATCTATAGGTTGAGGCTAATCTTGCTTCTCAACCTAAAAAGCACAGAAATCTTTATGATTTGTATATCAATGCTTACCAAATGCTCTGAATTCCTAATCAAAAGACTTTATAGGAAGTATGAATCTATTATTAATAATATCAGTACTTCTAACGGTAAAGCAACTTCTACATACATGTGTCTGGAAAAAATACAGAGAGAGAACACACATGCACATACATTGCTCAATTTATAAATTGTTAAGCATGGCTTCAGGACTGAAATCTCATTCATGAACCATGCTAGGGATCTCTTACCTACTCCCTGTTTCTGAATTTTCCCCATACAAAGACACATTTATATTACTCTAAGCTCTAAGCACAAAGGCTGCTCTGTGGAATGGAAAGAAACCTTCTTTTTTTGTGTTTGTACAGTGACAAGCATAATGGGGTCCTGATTCAGGATGCTTGCACTCTACAAAAACACACTAAATCAATGACACTAATACATATGAAGATTATCTATAAAAGAGATGCATGGCATACTTGAGAGTGGCACAGCACTATCCCTATACTTTGCCTGGTATTTCATGCAAACATCTAATGTGCATTCCCGAGTCACACAATTCATTTCAGACTTTAGGCAAGAACAGCAAAAGTGAGCAGAACTTACAAAACATAAGCAAAGGAGGAAAGCCTTCCACTGAGAAATTCTGCCAAATTCTAATCTCAGTTGCAAAACCAGAATCAGCTCGATGTTCATGAGGTTTTGACAAAGATGAGAACCAGCAGCCTTCTTTAAAACACACCATAAATTTCTACTTCAGTGTCCAAAATCCAGGAGCAAAAGACAAATCAAAGCCTGAACCTGAAGAGAGAAATTTATTTTCTGTGTCCCTGTTATATTTAAATTCAAAAGCCTAGATATTTTTAACAGACATGGAAAAAAGAACTATTTGGCTTTACTCAGCAACTGCAGAAGGAAACTCTACCAAAAGAATAATGTTGCATGTTCTGTTTTCACTTGATTTCATTTAGCCTTTCAGTTCTATTTCAGTTATGTTTCGTTTAGCCTATTTTTTTTTTTTAATAATCATCATGTTTTGGTGATTCACATTTCACACCAGCTCAGGAACAAGTCATGTAAATACAACACAGCAAAATGACCCAGTTTGTTAATAGACATGCCAAATGGGTAAGAACATCCTTCCCTCCGCCCTTACTAACCATCACCTTCCCACACATCTCATTTCTATCCAAAAAAGCCTCTGCCCCGGTGAGGCCATAGTGTAGAAATTTAGGTATAAAACCCTATGAACATAAACCTGACTAAACCTCAGGAGAAAATGTTTTCAGTCTTGTTTTACAAAGGGAATGTAATGAGGATACTGACGGAATTTATCTGGAAACAGAAGACTTCTCTGCAGTCTAACACAGCACTCAGAACTCCAACTCCCTCCTAGCTCAAAGCTCTGCTGAAATGCTTTAGTCCTAGCTCAGGCAGGCCACCCCTAAAGGTGAGAAGACACCATATGCTTCTTGCCCTTCATTAAGCATTTTCTCTCTTAAATCAAGGACTACTTCCAAATTACAAAAATGGTGTGCAGAGATGCACTTTGGTCTTTCAGACTGTGATGAATTGTAGCTCCATCACATTCTACTGAAGTGCAGTCTCTCATGCACCCCAGCACAGAGACATTCCAAACCACAGAGGGCAAACACAAACGGGTCTGTGCCGATGGGTGCACACGCTCCTGAGATTTTGGGAGGCTCGCTGTTTTAAGCGGCAAAAAAATTTTGGGTGAAATATTTTCACGTAACTACGGTAAAAAAAAAAGGAACAACAGCATTAAAAATCGAACCACTCATATTTTCTTTACTTTTGGTCTTCTGCAGTCTGTTGAGCTGGCAATGGAGAGTAAGTCCAGCTCGCTGTCAGATACATTATCTTCGGCCATGCCCGACCTCTGAGATGAATCAATGAAACTTGGGTCAGTTTTTTCATTCCCACATTCTTAAAACAATTAAGCCCAGCACCAAAGAAATGAAGAGGATGACAAACTGTATGGGTTTCTCTTCACATGAACTACATCCCTAGGTCTTTTTTCTCTAGAGCTACAAAGGTCCATGAAGAACACTAGATGTAGACAATGCTCCTAACTACAAAAATAGCACATACCTCTCTCACAAGTTTCTCACCACTAAAAATAATTTTGAGTATTCACAGAAGAAAATTAAATATCCACTCATTCTGCTTATATTTTTGCCCCCAAAAGTAACAGAATTATGTCACAATTAACAACAGGAACAAATGAGTAGTAATAAGACTATAATACAATCACAAAGAAAAATTAGCACTAAGGCAACATTTTATGGTATGTTTAGATCAAATAGCAGTCAGACATGCACATCCTAGAAAAAAAAAACAAAACAAAAAACTTAAAACAGCCTATATGAATTTGAGAAAATACAAAACCAGAAGTGCATGGCAAAACAAAATAAAATTATTACAGATCTCAAAAAGCACATGCCGATATGAATTTCAATACTTGGTCTTTAAAAAACCAGAAGTATGAAAAGGAAATCTGGAATAGTAAACATAAATTTAAAAAATAGCAAAATATAAATACAATGTGAGAATTGAGAAATGTTACCTGATTAATCCCACAATACTTTTAAGGGAAACAAGGTCAATGCCATTTCAAACTTCCAAAGCCAGCCACAAGCTTTTCCTCATTGTCACTTCAACTCTGAGTTCCACAAGTCAAAAATAATATCATCATGTTGGAATGTTTTTTTCTTTAAATGAGGTGACAAAAGGGTAAGTTGAAGAGAAGTGCCAAACCAGATCAAAACCAGGACATTGGAAAATGTTTGCCAATTTATTTCAAAACAAACAGCTCCCCCAATACCA
The DNA here is from genome assembly GCA_013397815.1 of Aleadryas rufinucha. Lineage (NCBI taxonomy): Eukaryota > Metazoa > Chordata > Aves > Passeriformes > Aleadryas > Aleadryas rufinucha. Next base: position 302,503 of record VZTH01005492.1, read on the forward strand.
TGGGAAGCACCTGAACTTCATATTAGCATCTGATAATTCCAGCAAATGGAATTCAACGTTTCCTTCTTACTCTGTTTAAAACAATTAAATAAATTAATTTCGCACCTATCCTAAAAAGACAGGCAGCTTCTCTGAGTTACTACTGTACACCTCACAATTTCCATTCACTTCTCACATTCTTTTCAAGTCCCATGGCCCCTGCGAGCAGCGCTCGCTCACCAACGTTCTTCCAGAACCTTGTCTAAATTTGCTGTCTCCCAACAACTACTGCGCACAGAACTTCGCGCTGTCACAAGGACATGTGGGCTCAGGAACAACTTTTGGAGATTCCTGGCTTCCCAGCTGGCATAGCTGGGCTTGCTGTGGAGGTGACCAGCAGCGTCTCTCGAGCAGAGGCTACGGCGCGTTGGGCTCCCCGCAGCACCCCTGGTGCCCAGCCCCAGCCTGGGCAAGGCCACTTGAAGCAAGGCAGCCCCTCTGGAGGCTGTGGGAGAACTGGGACAACACCATCACCCTCGGCAAAGGCGTGGGTGAAAACTTTACGGTGGTGGTGTTTTGACAAGGGGGCTGCGGGAAGAGATGGGAATGGGACAAACGCCGTCAATAAATCCCCGCGACCGCTCGCCCTCGCACGCTGGCCAGAGCCAGCCCAAAGCTCCAGAGAAAAACAGCCCATTTCAAAAGTTCCAGAAGTTCTGGTTTAGGTAATTCAGTAATATGATGAGGATTTGCTTACTTTGCAGCCTTGTGGGTTTTAACATACTCATATACAACATAATTTTACCTTTTGTAGGAAGGAGACTTCACACATTTTCCACATTTGATAAAAATCCAAAAAAACTTTAAGAGGGAAAAATTCTTTGCTTTTAAGGATGCTACTTGTTAAACAACAAACTCCTTGCCATCATCAGAGAGGCACTACAGCTATTGATTAATTGCTGTGAGCACTTTTCTTCTCTTGACTACACTAACAGAATTCACAGCCATTGAATATTTCCACTGTGTACAGGTACAACACGACAACGTGTTTTCCCCCTTCCACTTATGAGTTAATTATGCTATAGCCAGGCTTGAGTAAGAAATTAATAAAATATAATAAAATAGAAAGTCGAGAGGATGTCAGACTGACTTTTGCAACAGTTGTGAAGGCACAGGTATCTCACACAAACATGAAGTTACCCTGTATTTCAAGCCTAGTATGAAAAGCATGTGAAGAAACTGTAACTGTACCTTGGGAGGAGATAGTCTTTTTCCTGTATAAATATTGTTTAAAGTGTATTTTATACACCTTCAGATATATCACATTGCACAGGCAGATATTCCTATCCTATCAGGGAGCTTCATGTTTAAATAACTCAACCAGATACTCTGTGCCTCCTAAACGATAAAGCCATAAATGCTCATTAAAGCTCCCTGAGAAGTAGTAAATATTTTGTAAACTAGTTATATATTTAAGATCTCTGGACAGAAAGAGAAGGAAAAACAATTCCTCACCTATGTAAAGGTACCAATCAAACACACTATGCACATAAACACCGTAAGATGCTTGGTGGGAGACTGTGTATGTGTTTGTGCGTGTGTTAATTAACTCCTTGAATGCATATGATGAGCCAGCCACCCAGAATTAGTAATGCCAAACTCCCAATTTGATTCAAATGCAATGAATACAACAGTTGAATTGTGCAGGCTAGTGTGTCACTCATCAGCTCTCTCATTTGGGCTTTTGCCTTCCAAGACTAGTTCACAATTTCAGCAACTGGTAAATTATTGAGATGTTCATTAAAATCTGTAATCTGTAACAGTCAACTTCTTCCTAGCCAAGCATAAAGCACAACAAATTAAATTAGTGCATGCAGGACATTAATGAATAGTCTGCAAACGCATTAATTCCTTTGGACTTATCTCAGAGAAATAAAACTGTTAATTTTTGTCTCTGCGAAAAACGAGTATCTGCAGTTTTACACTGGCACTCTATTCTTCAAATCCCACACTCCTAGAACCACAAACCTAAGCAATGAAGTCCTTTTCTGAAAATGTCTCAATGAAGTTAAAAGCTATTCAGCCCGATAGTAAAGCAATCTTTGAAATAAAAGAATAATCACTCTTACTTCTACAGGTAGATTTTAGGAGAGTGGGACATCATTCTGAGCAAGCCGAGTAATAAAAAGGTATTACTCTTTCTCCAAAATTCTCAGCAAATGCAGCAGAATAAAGCTTTTAGGGTAACTTTAGCTAAGAAAAGCACTTAGGAATACGCAAAGTTTCCTTTTAAGAAAATGACTTCTCCATTTGACAGTGTTGGTACAACCCCAAAATAAATTCAGTGGGAGTCTGAAATGACTCGTGCAGTGCAGCAGTGAAGCAGCTAAGTATATTTTTTTCCTCCCAGCAGAGGCTTGCTTTACATCCTTGAGCCTTTCCTTTCTACAAGCTATTCACTAGAACAGAGAACGTTCCGAGAGCACACTACCGGTGACTGCAAATGTTGAACTTGTTCTACTGTCCCCATCCCCACTACTCCCAGCTACGCCTTTTGTCTTTTCTAGCTCTGCCTTTTCATCCTATGGAGGCACAAACCTATCCTTCCTTCTTCTACAAGCACTGCATACCATTTTACCTTGAACTGGCATGTTAAAAATGAAAATGAAAAAAAAAGTAAAGGAAATAATGAAAAAGAGAAAGGATGTCGCTCTGTCTGGATGCCTAGCACAGTCTCTCTCTCAGTCTACAGAGAAATGTAAATATGCAGTAATTAATTTGGGTTTAAGAACATTCCATACACTAGGGATATTGTTAAGCAGTCACTTTATCTATTTTTCATTAATCAGATTTTATTAAGACACTAAAACTTCATGTTGGGCATTTCTGAGTTTTTATCATTCTGTAAATTTCCCAGCTGTCCGCAGTGGTTCCAGCCACATTGTCTCTACCTTTTCCTCAGTGAAGTAAACTTTCTTTCTATTGTGGCCAGACTTGTTATATTTAAGTATAATGACCCAACTTAAAAAAAAAAAAAAAAAAAGGAGAAAAAATCAAACAACAAAAGACTTATTCTTTCCAAGACCTTTAGAGCCAATTCAGGGTGCCACAGGCGCTCACACAGTACATCCCAGAAGTTACCCTTTCCCTGTGTAACACATGGAGTGGATTCCAGTTATAATTTCTACAACGTTGCCGCAAACATCATCCCCCTCACCGTACGCATTCTGATACTCCTCTCAATCAAGCAGCTGAACCACCACAAACAGAAATAAAGGCGTTCAAGGAACTTCTCAGGAAAGGACGAAAACCCTCACGTTTTTGGCACGGTAATTAATTATACATGTTAATTCACAAAACCTACTGCAATTTACCAGTGATGCTGAATGAATTAATGAATGTTTATTCGTCTCATTCTAAGGATCATTTTCATTCTAAGTGTGTACCGTAAATTCCCCCTGCTATGGTCACAGACACAGAAGACAAGTCCCCTGAATTCAGCTCTCTTCAGCTGAGGTGGCTGAAAGTTTCTGAAGTGTTTGCAGTTTACTGAGATACACTAAAACATCACGGGAAAGACAACGGGGAAAGAGGAACAACCTTCTGAGAGACATACGGATGCTCTGAGATTTGAACTGCAAACAACTTTGCCTGACAAATCCTTACTTCCTCGTCATTTGCCTAATAGCAAGTTTAAAAAGGAATAGTGGGAGATGGATAATAGTAACAGAACTGAAGTGGGACATGCAGATACAACATGCTGGACCCCAAGCAACTGCAGAAATGTGCTCCAAGAACTGTGTTGACTGCGAATCCAAGAACCTGCCAGAAACGTCTAAAAAACAATGATCTGCGCATCGTGCATACACACACACACGTCAACTCTGCAGGCATTTGTGTGTCTGAGGATCTCTGTGCAAGAGAAAGTGTGTTCTCGTGGCTGTTCCCTGACAAACACACATGTATTACACAGACAGTGTCTGGGTCTGTGTATGTGTGTGCAACTACAGTCAAACACACACAATGTAAACAAATGGTAATGATTAACAAAGATACTGGTCTGTATCCCCAATTTCAACTGCAGAGGGAATATTGTTCAAAAAAATTTTTCAAAAAAATTGCATGTCCTGAGGTTCATTTTTATTGCTTCCCATTTCTACTGCTTGCTATTATCTGCATGGCAAAAGGAGAGCAGCGTATCGATTATTTAACTAGAATGTTTACAAGAGCAAAGCTGGGATCTCTGAAAATGAAACATATGCCTAGGGGCAAAAAAAAAAGAAGAGAGTAGAGAAGCTCAGTCTAAGGATGATGGTTGCCCCAAATGATCTGTTTATATATAAAATTTATATAAATATATATATTTATAATGCAGAGAGATTTTAGCTAAAAAAAAAAGTCTCCCAGCAGGAAAATGAAAGGACTTCATTCTGCTTCAGAGAGTTTACAAGCATTGTGTTCATCACAAAGTTCAAAGAATAATCGAAATTGCTTGCTTGTAAATTTCTATGTATAATCTTAGTGAAGCACATGAAATACGTGAATCTATCGATTGTATGAAAAAGACAAATACATGATCACGATGCCAGATCAAATTTGACATCAAAACCAGTAACAGTTTCCTCAGGTAGTTGAACTAAGTTAATACAATGCACGTGAACGAAACCAATTTTGTTCTGTTATTGTAATGATAACAAACCAAAGGAAAACGCCAAGTATACCAAGTAAGTCCGGAAAATTAACTGCATTAAAGACAACCTTGGAGTAGAGCAACCAAGCCAATTTGACTTTCTAGTAAGGAAGCGTTCTAGTTTCAGAGCAAGGATTGAAAGTGTTAAAATAGTTCTTTCCTGCATTTCCAAATTTTAATTTTCGCCGATCTTTTATTTCAAGTGTTCTTTCCTGTCCTTCCTTTGCATGCGTGTTCCTCAGCCCACTTAAAATGTTTTTATCTTGCCTTCTTTTCTATGCCTTTACTATCAAATTCAGTAGGTTTGAACGATGAACAGCTTGACTTAGCATATTTTTAACCAGCTGGTCTAGCACCTAGCTTGTATTGCATAGTCAGATACAACCAAATGTTTATACAGGAGGTAGCTTTCACGAAGATGAGAAAAACCTCAGTAACGCGCATCCTGGCATTCTTTCATTTACTGCTTAGAAATGAAAGTTTGGATTGTTTACTGCAGCCGCACAAGGGGCTATTAATAACCTTTAAAAAAGAAGCCGGAGGGGAGGGATGCGGGACCATCAATGGACGTATGCACAAGCGCCTGAGAAAACGTTTCCAAACCTCTTAGGGAGATCCAGATCATATGAAATAAGGACTAAACTCTCGGAGGTCACAAGCCGTCACCAGTGACAGCAAAAACTTAATTCCAAGCAGGGAAGGCTCCTGCTTCGGGCAGGGGGAGACGGGCACATCTACGTCATACCCGAAGCCCGCTCGTCATACCCAGACCCCGCTCTTGACACTCCGCAAGAGAGGCGACGGCCAAAACTTGGAGGCAAGAGTTTCACTTTTTTCCTTTCTTTTTCTGTTTTTTTTGCCTCTCTTCTCAGGCAGAAAGATGTTCTCTTGACGGAGGGCTGGGATGTTAACTTGCCTAAAAATAATAGCTCCTGCTAGATCAACAAAAGGTCATGTGCTCGGCAGAGCGCCTTCCCAAGTTTGACGGGAGCCTGAGGTTGGAAGTTGAACCCCCCGCCTGGCTGCCACCGGGCATCCTCTGACCGCTTCCCGGGGAGTCTCCGGGCAGGAGCGAGGAGGCTCTGCCCAGGAAGGTGGCTCGGCGGGGCCGGTGGGGTAGGGGAGGGTGCGCAGGAGGAGGGCACGGCAGCCTCTGCGGCCGCGGAACAAAGCTGCGCGCCGCGGGCGCACGGCCCGGGGGCCGGGGGCTTGGCGGCGCCCGCCAGCCCGGTCACTGACACGGCGCTGGAGCAGCCGAGGTACCGCGGGGGGGACGCGGACGGGCGCGGGGGGAGCATCTCCCCGGCCTCCTGCCGCCGAGCGCCGGAGTTGCGCGCCCGTGCCCGCTGCCCATCCGCGCACACGCGCGCGAACAGGCGTGCTCGGATAGATTAGAAAAAAAATATAATAAAAATAATCATACAACAAACAAACAAACCACGAAACAGAAAAAAAAAAAAGGGGGGGGGAAGAGACACCCCCACACACATACACACACCCCCGCCCCAACAACTCGACTCACCTTTCAAACTCCTGAGGTAAATCAGGGTCAGTTAGCATGCTGGAAAAGCACAATTTCCCTTTGTCACAGCAGCCACCTATGGTCGCCTCCAACTGAACCTGTCAAGTGAGTCCAAACCTTCTAAACCGATTNGCAGTCCGACAATCCACCTAAACCGGCAAACCAGGAGCAAATCCCCTGCGCTGAGGAAGATCAGTGGAGAAAGAAGATAAAACAAGAGCAGACTGATTAAATTGAAACAGTTACCAACTCTCGGAGTTGAGATAGGGGAGAAGAGATTAGACATATAAAAATGTTACCAAAGGCATTTATGCTCCGAAGAATTTTCATTCCTTTCCCCCCACCCTTCTCGGTCTCTCGCTTTCTCTCTCCCTCTTTCTCTCTCTCTTTGGGTAGGGGGAAAAGAAAAAAAAAAAAACCACCAAAAAAACCCCACNCATACAACAAACAAACAAACCACGAAACAGAAAAAAAAAAAAGGGGGGGGGAAGAGACACCCCCACACACATACACACACCCCCGCCCCAACAACTCGACTCACCTTTCAAACTCCTGAGGTAAATCAGGGTCAGTTAGCATGCTGGAAAAGCACAATTTCCCTTTGTCACAGCAGCCACCTATGGTCGCCTCCAACTGAACCTGTCAAGTGAGTCCAAACCTTCTAAACCGATTGATTTTCTCTCTCGCTCGCTCTCTCCCTCCCTCCCTCTCCCTCCCTCCCTCCCGGCTCGCT
>VZTH01005492.1:312434-322620 GCA_013397815.1 Aleadryas rufinucha
TAAAACCCACGTGGTTTTGACCCCACAACAGTTTGATTAGGTCCTCTGCCCCCCCTCTCATCCCTGCCTCCCAGTGGCATGGAGATAGCAAGTTTACTTTTTGAAATATATATACATATTTTCACAGAGCATCCATAAAACTTTCAACATTTTCATGCCCACTGGCTTAAGAAAAATGCCAAATAGAAAATCTTATTATTTTTAATATCTGACAGCTACACTGTTTAATTTGCTGCTTTTCACTCTCAGTGCATGTGTTAGAAACCAGCAGGCTCACACAGAGGCCAGTCAGTCCAGTGTTGGTATAAAGGCATTATCAGCTGGAAGTCTGGGCTGATCACTTTAATCACGAGGAGCAAATCCCAACTTCTGCGCATCATCAGTGAGGAGCACCCCACCCAACCACGGAACAAAACGCCGCAGCCAAGTTTGCCAGGGCGCCGGCGTTGTTATGGTTCATAAAGGAGGATCTGCAAAGGCAGCCTCCAGCCTGCCTTCCACCACCACGGCGCTCCGAGCCGAGCTGCACACAATCTGTCAACTTCTGGCATGAGGGAGATCTAATGGCTCCTCACTGTGGGGCAGGGTAAACCAACTTCCTTCGGCAGCCCCCAGCAAATAATATTTTCCACAGAGGTCCATTCATGGGAGCCCAACAAGCCTAGTTAATATGTACAGGGATTTTTCATTTGTTATTTAGTAGCTATCCATTTTAGGACAGCCATGAAGTAGACTTTGAAAAGGCAGCAGATGATTAAAAAGAACAATTCCGAATACTTTCTCTTTCATCTGAGGGTCTCAAACCATGTTAAGTCTCACATTACTCCTCTGCAGGTAATAAATATAATTAGGGCCGATTCCAAAACTTTATTTGTATTGAAAAGTATCTCACTCTGCAGGGGCTCCATTCAAATCAGCAAATCTCTGTGTGGAGTAGGAGGCTACTTAGTGAGAGAATTTGGCCTCAAATAAGGAAACTGAGATGCAGGCAGGCTTAGTAGCTTGCCCAAGTTGACACAGTTAGTCAACTCCAGCAAAAGGATGAGAAACAAAGATCCCACGTGCCTTGCAGTCAACAACAGCCCTTATGCTGCTGAAACATATATATATGTCTATTTGAGATTTTTTTCCCACAGAGACATGATTTTTTTACATTTACTGTTTTGTTTAAAACATGCTTCATTTCTGTATTCACATCCCGTAGGGCCCCTTCTCTTGGTGTTTCATTTTCCCCTTGATGCGCCACTGCCCATCCATAAATGCTGTTCTTTCTGTCCCAGCTCTTGCTTTGCTTCCCCTATTTCCTCACGCTTGGCCTTGGACGAAGTTTACAGAGTGAAGCTACACAGAAGCCACATCTGGAAGAAAATTAAGACCACCTTTTATTAAAAGAAGTCTAAATCTCAACCATTCGGGTAGAACAGGAATACCGTATTTTGACTGCATGTTAGCTCCATCCAGCTCTAACCTCATCCTTTTTCCAACTCAGCTCCACTCCACAACTGCCCTTCTTCTACCATGTCCTTCCTTTGTCTGTTCACATGTATTTACCCCTTCCAATATCATTTCCTACTTGAACTTTTTCAGGACAATGATCACATACCCTCCCAAGCTGGTATTATGCCTAGCACACTGGGGCTCCTGGTTTGCTGGCTCTCAACTAATGTGATTATAAACCAGAGCAACCACCATCAACATCAGGAATTAAAGAAGAAGACATGGGCTAGACTAGGAAGAAGCAGAAGGAACCGTATTAAAAGGAGAAAAAAAAGAAAAATAAGATAACTGAGCAAAAGGGAGAGCTGAGAAGGGGAGAGGAAATGGAAGAAAGGAAGGAAATAGAGATCTCTCCCCTGAATCGTTCTGACATGAACTCTTCTTTTACTTAGCCTATCTTACAATTACTCTTACCCCAATAAATTTTGTGCTCAGGTCCCCCATTTACCTTCATTTTATGTTTTCTGCAACTACTGAGCTCCCTCTCCCAGATGACTCTATGACCCCAGTCATAGAGTGGTGTCCACTCACAAAGAGGAGAAAAAAAAACCTTACTGGTGCTGTTGTAGTAATATTGTATTACAGTATCCTTGTACTATACCTGATTATATGGATAATATATATATTATTTGAATATAGACAGTTAAGTATAGACTTTCTGATAATGTTATGTTCTCATAGTAAGTTCAACCGCAATTGCAAGATGGAGAAAAAGCAGGTTAAGTGGTTTGAGGGAATCCTGAAACCCTTCTAAAAATCATATTAACTTTTAGATTTGCTTTTTAGAAATTGCCAGGACATGTCACAAAGGCTGCTANATATATATATTATTTGAATATAGACAGTTAAGTATAGACTTTCTGATAATGTTATGTTCTCATAGTAAGTTCAACCGCAATTGCAAGATGGAGAAAAAGCAGGTTAAGTGGTTTGAGGGAATCCTGAAACCCTTCTAAAAATCATTTCATATTAACTTTTAGATTTGCTTTTTAGAAATTGCCAGGACATTTCTGTCACAAAGGCTGTTAGCATATCAGAAAGTGGAAAAACTGAAAAATTCGGATAAATAAGCACCAAGAAAGAAGAAAATGTACATAACGTGCAACGCTCCAGTTTTTAACGTAAGAAATTTTATCTTGTTCTGAAACTCTTGACTAGTAATAGGAAGCTCTGGTGCCCCTTTTTACTGAGTGGGTCATAGTTAAAAACCCACTTGCAACCTTCAGCACCCACATTCAATGCTCTCAATTCTTTCTTCTCAAACTGAGAATTCAGATACAAGTTCAAATATCTTTAACTGATGAGAAAGATGAAAACCCCCTTACTACTCCCCCAGTATTTCAGTGAGTCTGCATTTCTCTTGTTTTGCTTCCTTTAAGGGGTGCCCAAAACAAAAAAGTCCCAGTAAAAGAGGACAATCTGGGTTGTACTAAACAAATAAAGCTCTTTTCATTGGGATGAGGGGACACAACTGAAATCATAAACTCCTATAAGATTTTTTTGTGCTTAACTGATTTTTTTTTCCGCTATTGTGGTTCTCCAGTTCAAGAGGTGAACCAAGAAATCAATTATCTGCCCAGCTCAAGTTAGAAATAACATAACTCTGGAATATTGCACAGGCAGAATCCTCAAGCCTTTATACAAGCATAAATGAAAAATTAATTTTTTTTTTAATACTTAAATGATAGCACTTCAGTCTAGTGCCTTTGGCAGATACTGCAGTACCATAAGAAAAGGAAGTTCTGGGGGGAGGGGGAAAAAGAGCTTTTTGGGTTTTGTTGTTTCCACTGTAAGTTTTAATAATAGAGACCTACAAAGTCCAAGGCAATGTAAGATGTTCCACAGAATGATTTACTGGAAAATTCTCACAGAAAATATGCAAAACGCCGAAGATCCTAAATGGATTTTCTTTTTTAGGCACACACTCAAAACAACTGCAGCATTAAGAATGAATCTGTAAGACTTCTAAGAAAGGGTGTTTTGGAACACACTATGGGAGAGTGGAAGGAGAATAGAGCGGGGTTGATGCATTTATTATGAAAAATATCTTGCAAATAATGAGTGCTTACTTCAGAGCATGGAAATGTTAAGCTAGAATGCAGTTTGGATCATATGCTCAGGAACAGATTTTTCTTTCCAGTGTGCATGCCTAGCTGCCATTTCCATTAATGGGAATTAAGTACATGTGTCAAGAGGAGAAGTTAACTCTTAGAAATATAACTAATCTATGCCTTTTTTAAAGAATGTAAATGCCACATCAGGCATGTTCAGTGTTGGCAAAACTGAATGCTGAATATAGTATAGCAAAATCTGAGAAGGAGAAGGCGGTCTGGAGGACTGAAATTTCTGTGCTATTTAGAGTTTTTCAATTTACTGCATTTCTTCAAGGAAAAGTAAAACCATCTCATTTGTAAGTGGGAAGCCCTCATTTATCAGTTATTCACTTGCACTTTTAGCAGGGCCCTACCATCTGCAACCCTCCCTGTAAAAAAGGACTGATGCTACCCTTAAAAAGAAATCTGGAATTTCATCTAAATTCAAACTTCCCTGAATATTACAATAAAGTCCCTATTTATTTTTTTAAAGGAGGTTGAAATTCACTCTTTTATCCTGTCCACTCTGAATCAGCCAGGGTAAAGGAATCTCAACATTAATATGCTTGAAAACTATAATATAAGTAGGGATTTTTAGAAATTAAAATAGTACATGTAAACACGTTTAAAATTAAATTACATATCTATTTTAGCAATAAGTAAATTTAATTGTAAAACTGAGAAATATCAGTGAGGTGGCACAATCCTGATTTTGTGTCACGTGTTGGTCTCTCACTCTCCCAACCCCCTCTATTTTGGGGGTTATTATTGTTTTATTATTTCTGTATACTTTCAGTTACATACAGGGTCTCTTTACTGTTTGCCTTAGTATCCTCAGTCTGCACAGAAGTATCTTGAAAAAAAAAAATTAAACAAAGCCAGGACCATTTTAAAAAATGGTCATAAAAATAGAGAGCATACCTATGGATAGGAACTGTGGTTGAAATTATTTAAGAAGTTAACTGGATTTCAAATTTACAGTTCCTCCTTCAGGTTCGGAACATAAAATGTTACTAAAATAGGTACCTGTTGCTCCAAGTCTTTTTATTTTTTAATGTTCTTTTTTCAGTGTAGTTACCTGACATGGAACATCTCATCCCAACTAAAGTCCACAGCCTCAGTGTCCCTGCTCTGCCTCCTGCCTGGTCACAGGGATGATTTCTTTGAGTGACAGGCCTGTTTGCTGTCAGTGCCCATCCAGCCTTCAGCCTCTCCTATGACAATGCCAGCAAGAAGGTTCTCCCTCGGTGTCTTTCCCAGTGACTGCTGGGAACAGGTAAATACATGCAACAATGACCCCAACTAATTTAATACAGAGAACCGACTCCCAGCAAAGGGAAATTACTCTGTTTTTTCCCTGGTGCTTGTGCAGGAGGCGTTGGTAGAAATCAAGACTTAACAGGCAACCTAAGTTGCCTATTCTGAGCCTGAGTATCCTAAAACCACAACTTTGATGTATTTGTAATGGCAGATAATGATTGTCGAGCGTGATTCCAAGTGCACTGAAATAGAGATCTTCCTGCTTCACCCATTGGGCCTTCCTTCATGGCTCTCACAATTCTTATCCCACCACATTCTCATCACTCACACAGTAACAATTCTGTCTCTTTTTTTTTTGACTGATCCACTGAACAAGGTTAGTCCTCACATTTTGTCTCTGTATTTCTAATCTGACTGCTTTTTCCACTCTAGTCTGCTCTAACCTGTACACCAAGGACACTGGGTTTAAAACAAACAGATCTGCTTCCACTGATCGTCAAGCAGCAAGCAATTAGAAGTGCAAGGGTGTTTTGGAATAGTCCACATCACCCAGTCCTGTGTGTTTTGTGAAGGCATTCCAGCCTTCCTCTTGTGGTCATGAGGTTTGCTCTGGTGCTTGCCATCCACATTCTCCACACCCACACATACACTGACTGTCTGATTTCTTTACTAGAAGTGGTTTTCTTGTAGTGCCATTACAGTCATTCATGACACTTTTAGCACAGAACTACAGCCACCCTGAGCTAACCAGATTGAGCTCTTTGCAGGTGTGCATGACTCAGAGTTTAATTCATGGTTGCCCTCCATTTTATTTGTTTTACTGGATTAGGAAAAGTGGCAATATAAAGTTCTTTCAGGTCATATTACCATTTGCTATTCACTTTTTACTGGAGGAGCAGTGAAGAATTAGGTGTTTTGTAAGAAGTATCCTCTATCTTGAACCAGTTTAGAATTTTGACTGCAATTGCAATTAGACAAAGAACACAGAAAGAGATAACATTCCTACATTATCTATTTTATTCCCTTTTAGTCTGTATAATCATAAGGATTTGTGTAACTGCTATCTAGGAAATATTTCAAAAATAGAAATACAGAAATGTCAAATTCAGAACAAATTTGGAAATATATTCCCTTTCTAGTGTGCCATGCACGAGGTCCCTACATTATGCATACAGTCCGTGATAAGATTACCATAAATCAGTGTTTATTAAATGTAGTTTATTGATATTTAGCTTGTTATAGATGTCACTGTGAAGATTAAACTCTAAATTAAGTGATGATTCTAATAACATTAAATGCAAAAGAAGGAGATACAAAACACATTGCCATCTTACACCTTACACAGTGAACAGCAGTCAATAAGTATGTAGAGTTACGTTTCATTTATAAAGTTACAAAAACATACATAACCCTTAATTTATTTTAACGGTGCTCTGATGCAGTTTTATAAGTGATTTTCCACTTCTGAGTAAAAGCAAAAATCTAAACTCCTACTTTCAGCACACAGACTTCAATTCAGCCACTATTACAGAGAAATAAATACATAAGTATGGTATAAAGCAGACCAATGTCTTGTTATTGCTGTTTCTATGGGGGCTTAACTCTTGCTTCTCATCTCTCATTACACAGGACAGCTAGAACCTAGAAACATTGCCAGGGTAGAATGCTAAAGGCCCTTGGGAATGCTTCTGTAGCTTGTACAGGGAAAAACAGGGAAAATAATGCCACAGAGTTCTGAAGCATAAATATGGGAAAATCGGAATATCTGGGGACACTCTTCAAAAGCCCTAATGCAACCCAGGTACAGGGCTGACTACTTTCTAGTACCAATTAGCTTGTAAGACAGATCTTCAACAGTTGCCATTGAGGTATATCCAGAACATAAAAGAATCAGAAAGGAGATAAATAAAAAAAAAATAAAAACGCAGAAAAAAAACCCCACCACTGGACTGAAACAAGCAGACAAACATTCATTAAGATAAAAACACAAAGAAGTTTCTCAGGAACGTTTATCAAAGAAAATTTATGTTATAAATTTTCCTCTGCCTGGAGAAGATCCAGAGCTGAGTGTCTCTTCTCTTGCCATGTAACATTGTACTGAATCCAGACTGCACATTTGGTCACCCACTTTTTGCTTTCAATAACATTTTCTGTTTCTAATGTGGCTTTTGTTTTGTTGTACAAAGTTTAATTTCTCTTTCTTTTCGATGCATTTTCTTTTTGTCATTATTTCAGAGTTGTGTTAAAGTAATTAGTGACATGATGCCAAGGACTGAACCACACAAGCAACCTAAATATTTTGATTCACTGAGAATGCAGTCCATAATTTACAAAGTGCCTGACCCCCATCCAGTAAATAAAATAAAATAAATTAGACAACTTCTGTATGTTAACAGCCTGAGACATACAGAGAAAAACCTCAAAATGCAGAAACAGTGAAATGTCACCTGAAATGTCAGCACATCAGATTTTGACACTTTTTCAAGAAATGAATCACATTTGTACTTACCTTTTTAACATTTGTCCCCACACCATCAGTCCTGTCAAGCATTTCTCCTGGTGTTTGCATGCGGCTACTGCCCTTTCTTGAGAGCAATGTGGTTCAAAATCTGGGCAAGGATTTCACAAGTGAGAATGTCACAGGTGCAACTTGTTTTCTTAAGGAATTCTGAGCTAGCACTAGAATGGCAGCAGGTGTTTCCAGAAGTGACAATTGGGTGGAAAATAAAAGGAGAAGGAGATGCCTACCTTTTTCTTCTTCAGGTTTGTTGTTGGTTTTTTGTTTGTTTTTTTTTTAACTGGCCTTGACTTTTTCATTTATTTTGCAACTTGCCATAAATTTTTCAGAAGGGTCCCAATACTGCAGTCAAAGTTAAAACCTGCTGTATGCAGCCAGGACAGACATTTGGCACAAAAGCAACCACACAGAGCTTTGTGCCTATAATCTCTAAAAAGATCACATCTTTTAGGGTGATTTGTGGGCCATGACACATAGGGCCACAGAAACATGGCGTTGCCAGGATTTGTGTTCCATTGCATGAAAAAAATGTACATCACTTAATAAAAGCAATTCTTTTCTTATGTTAGTTTGAAAAATCACCACAGAATTGAAGTGAGGACTCTGCCTCAGACACAAAGTACAGCCTGCATCAAAGTAAGAGTCAGGTCTCCATTATATTATGTCCTAGATATTTCAAACAAGGTGGGCCCAGACTGGACAAGTGTCCTATAATGAGGGGGGGAATTTATTCCTGTCCCTCATCTCTTGCTGAATGCTTTAACTGTTGCATTACTTCATATAAATATATAGTATATAAAGTATATAAATATATAAAGTATATAAGTATATAAATCCAAATATCCGTTACTTCTGAGTCAGAAGTGAATTACAAGTTACATAAAAGACTGTTTCCTATTTTGTGTGTTTGCATTTGACTGACTGTCACCCCAAGACACTGACCTGTTCTTGTAATAACTGAAAAAATAAAAAGTAACTGATCTCTCTTTTACTTCATAAACTTCCATTTTCCTTATTTATCTTTTCTGTAAAAAGTCTCTTAGCTTTTTCCTCATATGGAAGTCAGTCTATTCAAGCACTTTGTGAAGGTCTTTTTCAAAAACTGCCATTGAAGGGAACAAAAATCTAATGATTGTATTTTATTATTTGTTGACAAGCTCAAGCAATTATCTTTATACACATCTTTTTCTCTGCAAGAGCTATGCTGATGGATAGCTATTGTATCACAACACTCATCTATATGTCTCCTAATTTTATTTTTTATTACCATTTCAACCAATTTATCAAGTAAGGAAAGAAAAGTCATTAAACTAATTCTCTGCATCAATTCTACTGTTCAATTAAAGAGAAGCAGAAAAATGGCTTTCTCCAACCTTACAGGTTAGAAGCCAATATTAAAAGGAAAGAATACATATTAAGTTAGCAGGCCTATTTGAGCTCATCATCAATTTCCAGCTGCACATTTTGATATGTCCAACTTTACCCACTACTCTGTTGCTCTTCATTTGTTGAGTTTAGCACCTACTTTCCTTCACTTTTTTCTTTGACAGTAGCCAATCCTTAATATTGCAAAAGAATGGCTACAGATTAGATTTCCCTCTTAAGCCTTATAAAATTGAATATGACTAGGAAATAATTTGGTTTCTCAGCAAACCTGTTACCCTTTTTACCTATTATTCTGTGTTACAATACCAAGGAAAAAAACCTATTATTCTGTCTTACAGTACTGAGGGAAAAGTTATTTACAAAGTTGACATGGATAGTCTTTTAGAAAACATCTGAATTTACTCTGTGTAACTTCAATACCTCTCACATTTCTAGCTAGCAATAATCCTGATCTCCCCCAGTTTTGAGCCACACCTATTCCAATGCCACACTTCCTCTCCTAATACCGTACACTGTTGGAAAACTTGATTTGCAATACCTGTGCAAATCAAGTTTTCCAACAACTTGGAGCAAATTTCCATACTCCAGACTTGGGAAGCCCTCAGGTGTTAATGAACTTTAACCATGCATTGATACCAAGGGTGTCTACAAAATCAGAGCCTGTATTTGTCAACGTGGTATGAAGTGGCATCAGCTCTCCAAGAACTGAGGGAACTGTAGGTTCCTGCAACCAGGAATTGGACCAGAGATTGTTCAAGATGTATATTTTGTACCATGTAAGAGTTTAGACAGTCTCTGCACAAGGTTGGACTAGTCCATATAAGGAAAAATACTGGGTTTTTTCTAGAAATGTTCCAATGACTTGCATTTACAAATCTGACTGCAGAGTTTTGTGTGGCTACTGTGCATGGCTTGAGTATTTTCATAAGCATGAGAAAAAGCATATAAAACCAGGATGATAGAGTGTCAGTATTAATCAAAACCTTACAGGTTAGGGTTTTTTTAAATTTAAATAAAGACATATTTCTTATAGACCTTACAAAATATCTCATTGCACTAAAACTTCACCTGCAAACACAGTTTCACTATTGGTAAATACTCACAGTCTCTCTGCCACTCTCTCTGATGTCCATACAGGACCTGCAGCCTATCCCTAAAACACAGGATAGTCAATGAAAAATTCCTAGAACTGTGTTTTTAAAGACAGTTACACAGCAGATGTGTGTACCACAATNTTTTAAAGGCAGTTACACAGCAGACCTGTGTACCACAATGAATGCTCATATGTGAATATTCAGTTATTACTATAGCACAGGGAGTTTACTAAATGGGGAGGACTACAGGGAGCAAACCTCTGAGAAACAGTTTGTGGGACTACTCAGATTTTCACGTTCATGAACACCAGGAATAGCAGGAGGGAGGCTCATCCCCA
>VZTH01005493.1:0-26218 GCA_013397815.1 Aleadryas rufinucha
GATTGGCCCAAACCGGGACAAAAAATCACAAAGTGCAAACAGTGGTGATAAGATATCTGTGGGGTAAAAAGATTTTCAGGAAACTGCTATGATGCACACAACTTTGTATATCTCTAATGTGACAATAATACCTTGCACCTTTCATTGTGAAAACTACATGCCTACATTTGAAGAAAATATTCCATGATTATTTTGAACTAAGTGATGTTACAAAATATGCTGGATGACAATAAGAAGAAAGATCTCAGATGGCAGGACAGAAACTTAACATAGATTGAGACAAAACCTTTTAGAAAATAAGGTACCCAACAACATCAGACTCTCTATTCCACTTCATGGGAATTCAATGTCCTTATACAAACAGAAGTTTGCTCCATCCCCAAAAAATAAGCATTGGTTTGGGACTGCTACACTAACCTTCCTCACAAGCACTTTTACCAGGTTTTCATTCTTTAGACATTTAGGGCTTTTTTTGAGGTGGCAGAGTAAGTGCGGAATAAATTAGACTGCTAGTTCCATCCTTTGTTGAGTGAACTTACAAGTCTTGATATCTGATCAGTTGCTTTGCAAAAATTGCAGCGAGAAGTGTTGCACAATAAACAGGTTAATCAGATGGGCTTAATAAAGACATCAGATGGCTGGAGCTGCATTCCAGTGTGAGTCTGTTCCATGCTTTTTCCCCTCTTCATCTCTGATTGGCTCAGCTACTGTAAGCTATATTTTGCTAAAGAAAAAAATCCTCTCCATAACAGTGTACCTTTGTGCTTTGCAATGCATACACGTACAAGAGAGCATGCCCACACTCAAACAAAAGAGTAAGAAGGAGAAACTTCAGCTACAATGAAATCCTAGCTGAAATAATTGTCACTGCAACTGAAAATCTGCTAAGCATTTTGTCAAAACAGAGTGTAATTGTGAATTGGAGAAAAACAACTGACCATGAGAATTAAAGATGACAAAATCTTAACACATAGATGAAGCAATTTGTTTTAGGTGCTGAAAAGTGCTTTCATTTGAATCTTTTAACTTTGATGTGTTTCAGATCTTGATGGCAAATTTATCAGGGACTCAGAATTGAACTGTTAATTATTTCTTGATTTTACATTACTAATCGATGCTGTTTTATTATAAGCTGGGTGAGTAGAAACAAAAAGAAAACAGTATCCATTGAAATTTTCTTTTCACATAAAGGGACACACTGGAAGGACATGAAAGAGCTGGATAGTGAATTTAAACCACTTACTTCAAATGTCACTATTGTCCCACCACCGACAAGGCAAAAATACGCACATAGTGTACACTGCTTTGCTTCCAGACTGAGAAGTTAAGTTAAAAATAAAATTCAACTCCAAAACCACAGTGCACAAACCTGCCAAGAGCTTTTACCTTTATTTGGTGTAACAGCAATGACGCATTGGATAATATTTCTTCACCTTTCCACATTCTGACCCTTGTGCATCAGAAAACAAAACTATGCTGACAGAAGTTTGACATTGAAGTAAAGCATACAGAAGTTTGGAAATTCCAAATTGAATGTTTCCTGGAACACTTCAGGCTTCTGATGTGCATGTTAATTATATGATCACATCCAGCCTCTACGGGGCCATCTTTCATCTGGCACAGATTTATTCCCCAAGGGGACAAGCATGTTTTTATATTATAACAGCAGTGTATGATCTGGTATTGTCCCCAATGGCCAGCAAGGGTGGTAGGTGTATGCTCTTCCTTTCAAAGGAAATTCAGCAGAGGCAAGTCTGTATGGCTCTTGAATAGGTCTAGATATATTAGTCTAATCATAATTTTTCCTAGGGGATGAAACAGCTCTGATGAAGAAACCTCAGAGCCAAATAGTTTGGATGTCCAGGGAAAGCTTGAATAGGCTGTATGACTCCAGCCCAAGTGTCATATCTTTTGAGCTCCTCCTGATATTAATAACAATAACACAGACAGCTTTGCTCTTAATGTAATTCTGCTGTGCTGTTGCAGCAAAAAACCAGAACCAGATGATTTTCCCTCCATCCAAAGTACATCAAAGACTGTGTTTTCTACAGATACTGGGAACATTTCTTTCTCCTTGAAGACACAGTGAAAGTGCATTTTTTATATATATATATTTGTATATATATGTATAGATTTGTGTATATGTATATGGTAAGAAATTTTTTTTCATACAATCTGAAATTTTTGGGATAGCAAATGCATCTAGGAACAAAAAAATATTTGTTCTTTTCTCATAGTTTAAATCCTAGAATAATCATAAGAAATATATCATGGTTCAAAGAACAATCTCTGTAACTGAAATTTGTTTACTAGGGGTTTCTTATGCTTTTTATTAATCTTGAGGAAAAAATATTATCTTGATCAGAAGCATACTGTGAAACACTATACTTTCTATCAGATTAATTAGATTAAATGTTTCCTTAATACTGTATTTTTGATTTGTAACCTTTTAATCACCAGAAAATTGTAAGTGTACAAGTTGCATGTCTACTGAAAGATACCTTGGAACTCTACCAGATGTAAATGGTGAACATAGAAGGAAATCATAAAGCTGTTGTGTCAGATGAACACAGAAGCTTTTATCAGTTAACCTAAACCTAAGCACTCTAAATTTTATTTCATCTTGTAGCTGTCTTTGAAAATGTAATCCTAATGGACAGCAGTTAGAATACTGTTAAGCACTTTTAAAAATACCATGCACCACACACAAGCTTTTATACCTCACAGTTTTAGTGAAGTATTGCTTGTTTGCATCTTGGGGTGAACAACTGTTTCTGCCTGTAGAGTCCATGGGGGTCCTGGGGTCATAGAACAGACCTCAAAAAAGCAAATATGCCAATCAGGTCACAAACAATGAGACGCCCTGAAGAAAACAAACATGCTCAGCTCTGCTTCTCTCAAAAACCTAGGCAACCGACCCTACGATTCAAGATGGCATTTCCCTTCATATCATTTTAATACTTGTGGTGCTCCATGCCTGCTCTATTTCTTTTCCACAGAAACCAGCAGGAACAAAGGCACTAGTAGAAGTTCATATTGTAGCAAAAAGCTAATTACAAAAGAGAGTGATTATTGTCTAGTATTGTCTCTACTCCCCTGAAGCCATGGAAGATAATGTTCTAACTCAGTAAGTATTTAATACATAGGAAAAAAAAATGGTCCTCCTAAGAGGAGAAGATATTCAGTATTGGATATGCTAGACATTATAAAAGTTATTCCTCTACGAGAATTGACATTTTCTTTGGAAAATATTCCATAAAAATCATGAAATTTAAAATTTCTCTTAAAATACAGTGGTAGTAGATAATTTTCTCTAGTATTGAAGGCTCCTGATCTGTACTAAGTTATTATACAGCCTAGCAGTTCTAATATGTGTACCACTGACTCAGAAGAAACACACAAGTTGATCAATTCCATTTGTAATTGCATTTGGGAAAAGGGATTATGGAGACAAATACACTCAGCTGTTTTGTTCCCATGTGTTTAACATGAGATTAATCATTGAATCAATCTTTCCCATGTTCTTACAGTATTGATGAATTCTAATCCTTTTCTAAGTCTTGAAAAACCTAGTCCCAACATCAGGGTACCTAAGAACACAAAATGAAAGCATTAACTTCATGAAGCAATTTGTTCTCACACCCTTGAATTATAGCCAGCATACTACTGGATAGATATGAGTGTCATTAGTTATGTAAATAGATATTTCATATTTCTCATCTATTTTGCTACTTTACATTTTATTTAAAATGAATCACTATTCACAGCTGATGTGTCAATTGTCAATTCTTCTGTCCCAGATACTGAATTCTGTCCTGAAGTGCCTACGACCTTAACATGTTCTTTTCAAGGAGAAAGGAGGTGGATCCTTTCATTTAAGAGGACACCTTCAACTGTCACAAGACATCCAATAACTGAACATAAAGCTGACAAAAAAGCTTAGTTCATGTCCATCTACAGTAAATGGTACATACATGAGAACAAAGACTTCTATTATTGCAGGGTTGATAAACCTTTAATTCTGTTCTTCTGCTCTTATTTTACATCCATTCACAACCCTCTTTCATTAAACTAATGGGACTTTAACTTCTGATTTTTGCCTTGATAAGAGATATATGATCATCACTGTCCTGGTGCCATGCTGTTTTTTAAAAGTTGTAGCATTTGAATCCGGAAAACAAACAAACAAAAAAGAATTCAAGAGATGAGGGTGCAAAAAAGTATAGTTCTAGTCCATTCTTCAAGAGTGCCTTTCTCACAATCCCATCCCTGAACATACTTAAGACTGATGTGTGTAGTCTGACTCTTGTTCTGGTCCATAGAGTAGGCAATTCCTAGACAGTAAAATTGCCATGTTCTGGTTCATCTGCTCTTATACAGCATTTAGAGACATGAGATGAATTCCAAAGAGGCAATATGTGCACACCAATGGGAAGACCATACATACATACAGTGTACTTATAAATTTTTGTTGTTGTTGTGTTTTATTTGTTTGCTTTAGTTTTTTTGTTTGTTTTTTTTTTGTTAGGTAGATGTAATCAGATTACAAAGAAATTTTATTCGCATATGGTACACTGTAGTATTTTCAGTAATATTTTGAAGGAGTAATGGGGTATATTAAATAGATTTTCATGTAAACTGTATTCAAATGTATTTTCACCATTTTCCAGAACAGGGCCACCTGTCAAAGTAAATACATTGATTAGAGAAATACTTTCTTAAAATGTAACAATTTTTAATACTTTCACCTGTGAAAAAGTTACAAGAGGAAAGAGTTACTGTGGTGAGTTGAACCTGAGTTGATGGACAGATCTTTCAACCAGTAGCACTTCTAAAAATTTACATATTTAAGCCCTGTGGAGACACATCAACTTCCCTTTTGGTTTGAGCCCTCCTGCAGGGAGTGGGGGGAAAATGGGCCCCCTAGCTCCATCTCGTGGAGCAGCCCCCGGTGCCTGCAGGAGAAACCCGTCAGAGCTGCTGGAAGTTGAGGAACAACCATAATTGCTGCATAGCCGAGACCCCCTCGGTGAGGTTTCTGAGGACTGGCAGGCTCCCCTCCCTTCTCCCTACCCACCCTGCCCTCACACATGGCCCGCATAGACCTGGTGGGAGCTGAGAGAGTTTTCTGCAACCAACCCAGCCTATACTGAACTGCAAGACAACATCAAGCAGCCGGCAGCATAAAGGGAATGAGGCTTTCTCCACCATAAAGCCTAAACAATGGAGATCACTCTTCACCATGGCGTCTTCAAGGTCAGAGACAAAGAGAAAGTGAGTGAAGCTGAAGATGGCGGTGGAAAAGAAAGAAGGCGGAGTCACGTTTTCCTGC
This sequence comes from Aleadryas rufinucha, assembly GCA_013397815.1. Lineage (NCBI taxonomy): Eukaryota > Metazoa > Chordata > Aves > Passeriformes > Aleadryas > Aleadryas rufinucha. The sequence continues at coordinate 5,333 of VZTH01005493.1, forward strand.
GACAGGTTAAAACTGCTTTCTGCAGACCGTGGTAAAAACTGTAATATCACAAACTGTTTTTCTCTTTAATCCATTTAAAGACATGGGGGGATGAGAATTCTGTGTGCAGCCAGCCAGGTTACCCAGGAGCTGTGAGAGGTTGTGAGAGACTTTCAAAAATTTCTGTGAAGAAGAGAGCTGTTGTTTTTCAGGCTGGAATTTGCCCATCCTTAAACGAGACCCCATGTGTGGCCCACGGTGACAGTGCAGTGTGGAAGAGACTGTAATTTCTTTCCATGGGAGAGATGTTTTACATGGCGGCATATATTCCGGGCGGACTGTTGCTGATGCAGTTTGGAAACCACGAGAAGCAAAAGAGACCTCTGTTTCCTTAAATAGTAGAGAAACTTTTAAGAACTGTAAATGCTGACCAAAAATCATCCTTTGTTATCCTTTGTGTGAGTTGGGTAAGAGGGAGAGGTGCTGGAGAAAAGGGGGTTTTGCTTTAATTTCTTATTACTTCTTTTTACTTTTATCTCTGTTAGTAATAAATTTCTTCATATTCTTTAAGTTTGAGCCTGCTTTGCATTTCTCCAAATCTCCTATCTCACAGAAGGTAAGAAATGCGAAACAAAACCACTTCAGTTACCTTTTCTTATTTGATATTTTGTAAACATACTGAATAAAAATGTTTTAAATGGAAAATCAAATCAGAGAAAAATGAAAGGAGTCCTTGTACATAGCTGTATTTATTAGAGGAGGAAAAGAAAAATTTAAAATACTTCAAATAAATTTGAAAACAACATTTAAAAATTTGAGGGTTGAAAACTAAAGAAAAGGACCAATTATAAACTAAAGAAATATTCTGATTCAATTTGAAATGCAATGTCTCACACCTCTCCTGGGGTAGGGACCAACTGTTATTTCTGGCCCTGCCTCTCCCTTCGGTTCTGAAGGCCCTGCTTCCTCTTCATCCCTCACTAAGCAAACTGATTTTGTCTTGGATGTCTTCTGTACAGGGGTGGTTGCTACTGGCACGGGTTGGTACTCAGGTTCAGCTGCAGTTTGAGGGGCTGTGGTACCTGTTGATCTGCTTTCCTCCTCATCCCCTGAAGGTGCTGCCTAGTATTGAACTGTGTAAGCTAAAGAGTAGTCAGGGCCCAATATACTGCCGTAAGTTCCTCCTCTCTGGAGTTGTCACAACATTCTCCCTGCAAATATTCTCTTCCTTTAAGCCTCTTCTGGTTTTGGAATGGGAAGAGATGGGATGGAATTAAGCTGTGGTCTGTGGGATGTGCCTGGAGGAGCACGTGGCAGCACAAAGGAACACACGGCGGGACAGAGAGGCTTGTCTCTGCCAGACCCTCAGGGAGGAGGTGCCAGCGGCAGACCCCTACAGAGAGGAACCTGCCGGAAGCTGACAGACGGTGAACAGCATGTGATCACCCCATAGAAGGACATTCAGAAAGTGTGCTGCTGATGTGGCAACATGGGATAGGTCACGTAGTAAGAATTACCATGTAAGGAAATACTGTGCCTTGGAAAAGTGTATAAAACCAGCTTGTTTCTTTGAATAAAGGCTTCAGATTCCCTGCCAGTATGGGTCTGTGTTTCAATCACCGACAGTATTCTCCAATTTAGTGTTCCCACTGAAATAATGTGTCACTACTTCACTTCCCTCTCCAGTCCCCTTCTCCTTCTGGCAGGCTGGAGAGGAGAATTGGAGTCATAAGAGGTAAAGATCATGGGTTGAGATAAGAACAATTAACTGGAAATGACAATGAGATAAGAAAACAAACAGTAAGAGCAACAGTATTAACAAAACTGTACAAGAGAGAGGCGAATGATTCAAGTGCAAAATGCTCACCATGGACCTGACCTGACTGCTCCATGCTCCCCTGAACCAGAAGCAAGCTCTTCCCCAGTACCTGGAAAATGACATGAGGTGGTATAGAGAACAACCTCTGTGTCCTAGCCATCCCCTCTCCTGGCTACTGCAAAAATTAGCACTGTCCTGGCTTGACCCAAGACACTACGGAAAGAATTTGACATTTGTCCTTGCTAATTTCATATGGTCTATAAAGGTCTCTCTATCAAGGTCTTCTTATGAGGCCTTTTCCACATTCAAGAGAATCAACAGGTTCTCCTAATTAATGTCATCGGCAAACTCAGTGTGCCCTCAACTGCGATGTCTAGTCAGTGATGAAAATATTGCTGAGAAGTGGAACTGAAACTGAACGCTGGGGAAAACCACTGATGATTGGCCTCCAGACATTTATTACCTTATTTACTATGACTCTTGGAGCCTGACTGTTCAGACGATTGTTCACCCATCTTATTGTGTACATGACTAGCTGTATGTTGGACATCGGATCCAGAAGGATACTCTGAAAGATGTATCAAAAGTTTTGTTAAAATAAGAAAAGCCCAAACAAATGCAGTGCTTTGCCTTCACCCACTTGGCAGGCAATCTTATCATGAAGGGATATGGATTTAGAACTTGGCTAAATTGGCTGTCCAAGGTGGTAGCATTCTAGTCCCTTGCCATATAAAAATTACTTGTTTTCTTCCCAAAACACAGCCTTTCTTTCAAGAGACCTGGTAGACAGACTGGAATCCTATAGGACAGAATGGATCCCTATGGGGGATCCCTGGCTGACTCCAGATTCTGTAGCATGATCATCTTCAAAGTAAGAATTTATTCATCATTGATAGGCCCTGCTTCAGAAAGCAGTTTGGTGAGCATTGTACAGTTGCTACTTTAAACAGTAAATATATAGGTACACATAGAAGTAAAGTATATTTTATACTTTCCTGCTGGTTATTTTTGTAGTAACCTTTAATAATGAAATATGTGCTTGCTGCTACTATTGAAATATATATACTTTCTTTTCTGGTAGTAATTTTGAAGTAACTTAGATGTATCCTCTTTATTAATCATAAACTTATTCAGTTTTTATTAGTAATTTGCAGTAATCTGTAATAAAGAAATGCAGGAAATAAAACCTCTGGGTCCGTCTGCATTATGGAATGATACAAACCCATCTTTATATATCCACAAGCTCAGCAACCCTTTTGATCCTGGAACTGTTCAAAAAACTTGTGGATATGGTAGTTGAAGACATGGTTTAGTAGTGAACATGGTGGTGGTCTAAGCTGATGTTTGGACTTGATAATCTTAAAGGTATTTTCCAACCTTAATGATTCTATGTTTTTATCTTCAGTAATTTAAAATTACTATATAGAGATTAATGATTTTGTTCAAATCACTAGATTAATTTCAAGTGTTATAACTTTAATTAGTCGGCTAAAATTTATTTGAGACATTTTATTGATGAAAGTTTATTTTCACCAGTACATGCACCTACTCATTGAATATATAATTTTTTAGGCACAATCCCCACCCCTGAATTTATTTGGTTGGGTGAAAAATTCTAAAAGCTGAGATTAAAATGAAATCAATAAATAGTTCCAAAGGATAGGAACATAATGATAGAAGGAAAAATAAATTTAATTAAATTTTTAAGAATTAAATAATTATTATTTTGATTTTCATAACGTGTAAAATAAGTTCAGAAGAATAGACTGAAAAAAGTAGTCACAATGTCAGCCACCATAGTGACCCTTCAGCCTATGTATTATAAACTTAAATGCAAATCTTTAACAGATCCGAAGAAAAATGTTGGGCGACCTAAAAATTACATTGCAGGAGTTGAAGACTTTCAATTAGATGATAACAATCAACATTATTCCATATTAATTCTTTCCCATTGTTTGGCTGATCCAGATGTTAAAGGATGTTTCTTGGATGATTTCTTCTAATATCTGTACATGTGCTCTAGTTTATCCCCAAAGTATTTGCATAACGGTGTGTAATTAGAGATAGGTATACAATAAAAAATTATAAAAGAAAAATATCTGAATTATTTTGGGAAAAGAAAATTTCTTTTTAGTTTGTTCATCTAATCTTCCAGATATACAGACATATCAAAAAAGTTCATGACTTCTGTATTTCTTAAAAGAACATCCTGAGAAATTTGAAAGAGTAATAATATTTCCAAATATCCCTGTGAGAGCTGAGACATTTATGTAGAAGACAAGTAACTCATTTTCTCTTCTAAAGTAGTTTAAAATAATTTCATTTTTAATGGGTCTAACAGAAGACACTGTTGGATTATATTACAATGGTCTTCATTAGAACTTGAAATGCATAATCCTAGTTTTACACAGTAAGTTTCAGTCTGATTAACACTCAAAGATATATGCCTTCTTTATATCTAAGGTATTTGATGTTTGACTATCTAATCAATGTTTTTCTGTAGACTGCAACCCACTAAACTCACAAAAGCTCATTGAAATACCCTCAGTTTCTGTTGCAATTAGATGCACACAATTGAATTTTTTAAACTCAGTCAGCTTTTTCCAAGCCCAGAGGAAAAGTAATTTTTTTATTCTCTTACTGAAGAGAAAATAGTCAAAGTGCTGATTTCCATTTGAAGTCTACCTTCTCTTCTGTTCATAAAAAACTGATGTTATTCCTTTTCCTTTTGAATGGCAGTTTAGTGTATTTGGAACTGCGAGAATAATTTTACTGCATTTCTTCAATTTGACTGAGGGCTTCAGAAGCTGTATGAATACTTTTAAAACCAGAAATACTATTTTCTTTCTAAAGCAACCAGCTCAGGCATTTACCCTGCCTAGCAAGATCTACCATCATTTTCAGAATTGCTTTCACCATCAGGTTTAGTGGCTTAAAATGCTGTCCTGTAGCAGGCGCATAATTTCATCTGTGAGTGGTAGAAACCACTGGTTGTATTTGCTTTTCATATTGACAGACTTCTTTTCAAAGAAAAAAATCCATTATTTTTGAAAGAAAGCCTGAAAACATTGAGTCTATTTATACTCTCCCCTTTAGAAACTTGTGTCCTCCATGCCTCAAGCACTATTTTTCCTTGCAGGTAATAAAGTTAGTTTATTTGTAATTTTGGCTGTTCTGTAAACTATGAAGCCTCACTAAGAAAGAGAGATACTCTCCTGTATTAAGGCAAAAGCCAATTTTCTTCCTAGAAAGGAAATAAAAGCCTTGAATAATGTCTATAATTAGTGATTCTTATATACAGGAGATTTGTTGAAGTTCAAAAGTAGTGATTACTAAGGAAGAACAAGTTATGTTATTTAACACAAAAACATTCTCTAGAATCAGTAAAGGTAACTACCAATTATGAACTGAAGTGTCTAAGTAAAACTTGGGCTTGTTCTTGTCTGTGACAAAATATTTATTATAGCTATATGCGATTAAAAAGAATGGTACCTAGAAACATCATAAGCGAAACTTTCTAGCTGAGTTAGTTGGGGGTTATTATGCATAAACACTTGCATTTTGAGAGGGTTAAGTATGCTAATACTCTCTGATAACAATTTCTTTGCAGAAGAAGCTTAATAGACCTTGAATCCCAACTACAGTGGTTAGTACTGAAAATGTAAAATCAGTTACATTTATCTATAAGACAGTTTCAGCAGTCTCCCTGCATGATATCCCAGTGTTTAGAGAACTTTCTGGAAGAGAAAGGAAATTGTTCATTTTTCTCTCTTCTGTAGTTTGAAATTCTGAGTGTCCTAGACACCATGTTATATTTTTTTTTTTTTTTGCCAAGATGAGATACATGAGTTCTCTCCCTATGTAAAGTCCCAGAGAGCAAACCAATAGCAAGGTCCATAGCACACAAAACTGACACTTAAGGTCAAGACTATTCCATTAGTGCATTTCTGCGCCATCATATCCAGTTACAATATACAAAGACCTTTGAGCAATATTGTTTAAGACCTATATGTGGTGGGTTGAACCTGAGTTGATGGACAGATCTTTCAACCAGTAGCACTTCTAAAAATTTACATATTTAAACCCTGTGGAGACACACGAACTTCCCTTTGATTGGAGTCCTCCCACGGGAAGGGGGGGAAGATGGACCCTGGGCCTCCCCTCCCCCGGCACTGGGGCACAGGCTCCGGGTGCCTGCGGGAGAGCCCCTCAGAGCCGCAGGCAGCTGAGGAACAACCATAATTGCTACAATAGCCGAAACTACCCAGTGAGGCTTCTGAGGACTCCTTTCTCCCTTTCTTCCCCTCCCCCCACCCCACAACGTGGCCCGTAGAGACCCAGTGGAAGCTGATGGAGCTGCAAGACAACATCAAGCAGCTGGCAGCATAAAGGGAATGAGGCTTTCTCCACCATAAAGCTTGAACAACGAGACCACTCTTCATCATGGCGTCTTCAAGGTCAGAGAGAAAGAGAAAGTGAGTGAAGCTGAAGATGGCGGCGGAGAAGAAAGAAGGCGGAGTCGCGTTTTCCTGCAACAGGTTAAAACTGCTTTCTGCAGACCATGGTAGGAACTGTAATATCACAAACTGTTTTTCTCTTTAATCCATTTAAAGACATGGGGGGATGAGAATTCTGTGTGCAGCCAGCCAGGTTACCCAGGAGCTGTGAGAGGTTGTGAGAGACTTTCAAAAATTTCTGTGAAGAAGAGAGCTGTTGTTTTTCAGGCTGGAATTTGCCCATCCTTAAACGAGACCCCATGTGTGGCCCACGGTGACAGTGCAGTGTGGAAGAGACTGTAATTTCTTTCCATGGGAGAGATGTTTTTTACAGTGGCAGATTTTCTGGGTGGGACTGTTGGCTGTTGCAGTGTAGGAACCATGAGAAGCAAAAGAGACCTCTGTTTCCTTAAATAATAGAGAGACTTTTAAGAACTGTAAATGTTGACCAAGGATCATATTTTGTTGTCCTTTGTGTGAGTTGGGTAAAGGGGAGCGTGCTGGAGAAAAGGGGGTTTTACTTTAATTTCTTATTATTTATTTTTCTTCTTAATTCTGTTAGTAATAAATTTCTTCATATTCTTTAAGTTTTGAGCTTGCTTTGCATTCCTCCAAAATCTCCTATCTCACAGAAGGTAAGAAATGCGAACAAAACCACTACACTATTGTAAACAAAAATCACTTGCTTTTGACCTGTACTGGGGAGACTGGAAAAGAAGATGACTGGGGTTTGTACCATGAATGGACAATGTTCTTTTCTCCTGTCAGTTGCTATGAGTCTGAGCTATTCTCCCCATTATCCATCCATGTCAGCACACAGGCAGTATCCCTTTGGTTTTTTGAGTCTCAAGAAAGCTCTGGTTTATATTGTGTCTTTTAGCAAAGTTGTTCTAAAATAACCTATTTGGTTTTTGAACAGTACTTCCATTCCTTCAAATTGATAAATTGTTTGTCACATGAAATGGTTACTTCATTATAATATATGTTAAAAATATACTCCTTTCAGATTTTGAAAAAACATAAGCATAAACAGGCAAAATGAATTAGTATGAGAATATAAGAAGAATAATTATAAAAAATCTCAAATGAGAATAACACAAATGAGTTTAATTACAGGGTGACAGAGATTAGGAATTCTGGTTCTTTGAAAAGTTGATTCTTATGGCGCCCATTTTTCAATTTCTCTGTTTTGTAGAATGCCAACGTGTAATCAAAGAGAGTAGCAAAGAGGTATTATGATACTCTGAACCACAGTCATGGGCATTCTTGAAAACTTGTAGTAGCTGAAGCACATACTTTATCTAAATCCTTAAAGAGCAGCTTTGAATGAAGTCCCACAAGACACCATTCATGGTCAAATGTGTTTTCTGCCTCTGCAGTAAATACTTCAGACAAAGAGGACGTGGGTTGGCACAAGTTTTTGGCAGACATTAGCTGGTACTTCAAAATTCATTTTAATTTTGGATTGTGATTTAACTGAGTGTGTAGAGATACATTAATGTGGTATCCTTTCTTTCTCCAGACTCTTACAAATGACAATGGCTACTATTTAATGTCATGCTTACTCTGGATTCACTCTGCTTGGAAGAAGCTTAAGAAAAATATGATCAAGACTGGGATTTCTGTGAAATCTATCCCTCACAAAGCTATCTTTTCTTGTGTAAGTTCATGTATAAAATATTGATGTCACATTTGTAGTTGAATTAAAGTTTGCATATGTTACTTTATAACTTCACTTATATTAACAGACTCTATTAGATCAAATCCATGAACCATGTCAGTTAGATGCTTTTGATAAACAAGTTCTTTAATTTATTGCATTTTGTATAGAAAATCTTCACTCTTGTGAAGAAACAAAGATAATGACGAAATTCATTCCAGTCCAGAGTGGCAAGACATACTTACCTCTCCATATAGAGCTGAAAAGTGCATGATTGTTCTGTTGACTTTGGTTTTATCTTCTGTACAGGGCTACATTCTAATTCTTCTGAGCAAAAAATCTCTTAAAAATGGCTACAAATGCAGTGGTTCTTTAGGTGAATGAAATATTTGCCTTTTGAAGTCATTAATATTTTTGATAACGCATTGTTAAGCCAGGCCTGATATCACATTCCTTGCTTTCCTTGATGAAGAAAATTCCATCAGGTCCTTATTTTCACCTTACTCAACCAAGGAATCCTCTAGTTTATGGTGAACGCTTCTAGAAGTACAAACGTGGCACAAGAATAGAACAGGTTTTTCTATTGGCAGTAGTTAAGGAATATTACCAAATGAAAAGATATCCTTTTTCTAACAGGACTAGTGCCATTGATTCCTAATGATATATCTATGAAAAACTACAGATAGTAAGAGCGTTTTATCCTCTCAAAAATGCATTAATTACCTAATATTAGGCTATGATAGATAAAGACAGCTATGAAAAGAAAAGAATCCTGATGTGATGTATTTTATCTGGAGATGGAAGAAACAAGATGCCCTGTGATAGCTCTCTAATGGGATTAGTTAATTGGCAGGGAAGTGTTTGGAAGGTGAAGCAGGGAAGGGTATGATGTGTTATGAATTTGTGCGTGGGAATGACACTTTTAGGAATGAAGAAGATGGAGAAATATTTGCATGTAATATATTTTCACAGAAGAACATTAGCAGTGCCATCATTATGATTCTAGAAGACTTCATTTTGACGGTAATATGATATCAGTTTTAATAGGTAACACTAATATAAGAAAAAACATCAACCTATTAAACCCGGTTTAGAATTACGTATCTTCCTCCTGCGTTAGAATACAAATTCCTAAGTTTCTCCCCAATTTCTCCACAGTATCTGTGGGAAATATATCTGTGTCTCCATTTTGCTTTGTGTACTACTTCTCATGTTCCAAGATATTACCCTTTAGGAATATTTCCTCTTCCCCTTTTCATTTAAAGCTTCCATCTCTAAACATGCCAATGTGAAGATGATATATTTATCAGTGTTGACGCCATTCACTCACATTGCAATGAACATGGCATTCCTGTGTGATCGGGCTTTCTGACAATGTATCAAAATCATTGAGACAGCTTAAGAAGGGGATGCTCTACAACACAAGTGAAAGGTAGCTGATTCTAATCAGATATATGCAAAACCTGAAATTAAGATATTACTTTCTCTGTAATCATTTCAGGTATACACTGTTGTAAACATATACATCTACCTGTTTTTTCCCTTGTGTTCTCCTGTTTGCTCATGTGCAGCATTCCAGAAATCACTTGGTAAATAATCACTCTATGTCTTTCTAATTTGTCTCAATGTTCTTGGATAACTGCTTGTATTGGGTCTAACTGAGAGAGAGTTAATTATTCCTTAGCAGCCCTCACAGTGTTGTGCTTTACATTGGTAGCTGGCAGGGCATTGATAACGCACCAGTATTTTGGCTACTGCTGAGCAGTGGTGTCCCTCTGACATTCTTTCCCCCGCCCCATCAAGGGGCTGGGAGTGAACAAGATCCTTGAAGGAACACAATCAGGCCAGCTGACCCAAACTGACCCAATGGATATTCCATACCAAATTAGATCAACTCAGATACAAAAGCTAAGGGAGAGAAGAGGAACAGGGGGGCATTAATTATTCTACCATGTTTGCTTTTCAGAGCAACCACTATGTGTGCTGAAGCTCTGTCTCCCAGGAAGTGTCTGAACATTGCTTGCTGATGAGAAGTAGAGACTAACTTTTCCCTTTGTTTATGTGCATGCAAACTTTTGCTTGTCTTTTTTTTCTGCTTTAGTAAACGGTCTTATCTCAACTACAAGTTGTTTTCCATCTTATTCTCTCCCCTATCCCACNTGAACAAGATCCTTGAAGGAACACAATCAGGCCAGCTGACCCAAACTGACCAATGGATATTCCATACCAAATTAGATCAACTCAGATACAAAAGCTAAGGGAGAGAAGAGGAACAGGGGGGCATTAATTATTCTACCATGTTTGCTTTTCAGAGCAACCACTATGTGTGCTGAAGCTCTGTCTCCCAGGAAGTGTCTGAACATTGCTTGCTGATGAGAAGTAGAGACTAACTTTTCCCTTTGTTTATGTGCATGCAAACTTTTGCTTGTCTTTTTTTTCTGCTTTAGTAAACGGTCTTATCTCAACTACAAGTTGTTTTCCATCTTATTCTCTCCCCTATCCCACTGGGAAGAGGTGTGATAGAGCGGCTTAGCAGGCACCAGGCACCCAGTCAAGGTCAAACCACTACAGTTCTTTTTGGCATCCAGTGTGGGGTGAGATAAAGGCAGTTATATATATACATATATATACCTTGCTACAGCAAATGGTAAATAGTAGTTATCAAGTAGCAAGCTCCTGTGAAGCACACGGCATTTGTCAGCTGCACTGCTTATCAGTTTATTTTGGTGAGTTTGGGAACATGCTAACATGAATGATGATGAGTGAATATACCTCCTTCTCTCCTACCAAGGTGGACGGGAATGATTTTATATTGCATGCTCCCACAGTCATTGCTCATCCTTATGTAAGCTGTTTCATACTGTTGATAATATTAGCTAAAACTGTTGGTATGCTATGAAATTAATGGAATCTGTTGTCATCCTGATGTAAGAGAAAATAACCTTTAGGGAAGGAGCTATTGAACTCTGCCCTGAGGCATCAAGTTCCTGGATGGCAGGGTTCGTGGAAGAATTTGGGCAGGTTCCTAGGGTGGTTATCACCTCCCTTTGCCTGGGACTTTACACCTGAACAGGTAAACAACCATCACAAACTGCCCCTTCAACTGATAGAAGGGTGCCTTGTTTACCCCCATGAAAACCAGCAGCTTCTCACCCTGTATTGGGGCCTGGTATGTGCCTGCTGAGCCACTGTTCTGCACTCTCAGAGGACTGCAGTTGAGGCAGGAACCCAAACTGCATTTGAGGATGATGCCCTTCCTTGGTCTTAAAATCAAGAGCCAAACACGGTTAGAAGGGAAAAAAAGGGATATTAACTTGGTATTTATTTTAAGGATCCTTGGTGCACTCCATCCAGGTGGAGCATGCTGGAATACACGTTGAAATGCACATTGAAATGCACACCGAAATGCACCCCCGTGAGCACCCCCTGAAATGCACACCCACAATAGTTCGGGTGTTATAAATGGTGGTGGAAGGATTGGCTTTCATATTAATGAGGGACAGTTGATTAGTTAATGTTAATGTTGTTAATTAAGGTTGCAGATTTGCATAGTTAATTCAAATGTTAAGTTAAACATTCCACAGTTCAAAGGTTTACATTGATGTTAAGTGTGATTCTGGTGTTCTAGTTAAGCAAAATGGTTTGAGTGGTGTTTTAAAATTGCAGTTTAAACTAATATTTGATTCAAGTTGTGTTTCAGTAAAAGGGAAAAACTCAAAGGAGGACTCCCCAGGGATCTATATTTAGAAGGCCACCTATGGACTTGTCAGCAAGCTTCATGGCAACTGGAATTTTAATGAGATATTTTCCCGCCAAAAATTTCTGATGACATTATCCGGAAGGAGGATCAAGAAGTGACACCCCTAGAAGCAGATGAGCGATTGGAGAAAGGACTCCACCAATGAAACATACTGAGACATCACCCCTAGAACTGAGCCAACCAAATGAACTTTTTCATGGACTCACCCAATCCCTGCCTAGCTTAGGGGAGGAGAAGTGGGCGGTAATCGGAGGGGCCATGGGGGTATAAAATCTCATGTTACGGGCGAGGGAGGTGTGCTCCTGCTGGAGACTAGCTCTGGCAGCACCCAGGTGGATACTTTACTTTGAGTCCATAGCTGTACTTACTAAAATTGTCTCTAATCGCTGTAACCTGGAAACAGAATTTGAAGGAGGGAATTTGGCTGGTTATTTTAATAAATTAATTTCTAAATTTAAATAAGTGTGGCCTTATTCCTGACATCAGGTATCACATTATAGGCTTTANGTGGTGTTTTAAAATTGCAGTTTAAACTAATATTTGATTCAAGTTGTGTTTCAGTAAAAGGGAAAAACTCAAAGGAGGACTCCCCAGGGATCTATATTTAGAAGGCCACCTATGGACTTGTCAGCAAGCTTCATGGCAACTGGAATTTTAATGAGATATTTTCCCGCCAAAAATTTCTGATGACATTATCCGGAAGGAGGATCAAGAAGTGACACCCCTAGAAGCAGATGAGCGATTGGAGAAAGGACTCCACCAATGAAACATACTGAGACATCACCCCTAGAACTGAGCCAACCAAATGAACTTTTTCATGGACTCACCCAATCCCTGCCTAGCTTAGGGGAGGAGAAGTGGGCGGTAATGGGAGGGGCCATGGGGGTATAAAATCTCATGTTACGGGCGAGGGAGGTGTGCTCCTGCTGGAGACTAGCTCTGGCAGCACCCAGGTGGATACTTTACTTTGAGTCCATAGCTGTACTTACTAAAATTGTCTCTAATCGCTGTAACCTGGAAACAGAATTTGAAGGAGGGAATTTGGCTGGTTATTTTAATAAATTAATTTCTAAATTTAAATAAGTGTGGCCTTATTCCTGACATCAGGTATCACATTATAGGCTTTACCAATTAACATATCTATCAAAGATTCCCCAATGAGAGGCTGAGCGAACCCCCCTCCCTGAGGAACTTTCCCCCTGTATCTTAGTTTACAAAATGTGTTCCAGAGAAGACCTTGGTGTCTGAGGCTTCTAAGATGTTTGGTATCTTGGCTTAATGGAATATTGAGTCTATGCTAGTTAACAAACCTGAAGAATTAGAAGTATGTGGGCTAAAAGGCCCTTAAGAATACATAAAAGTTATAGAAAAGAGTATAAAAAGGGGGTATATATAAAAAGCAAAAAAGCATCATGGCATCAAGGACACTATGGCTGAGATAGGGACTCAAACCACAATGACAGTAATTGCCCCAGTAGTGAAAACAAAAAAATGAGCAAGGCAAGTTACAGCCCCATACCACCAATAAGTAGGCAGGCAAGAAGAGGAAGAAAAAGAAGAAAAGGAAGAAGAAAGAGAGGAAATAGCAGGAGGAAAGGAGAGGTTAGATTAAGAGGCAGGTCCTTCAACAAAGAAATTGAAAGGAGCAATGAAACATCCGCTCAACACATCATACAACCAGCATTACATGGTTTACGTGGGTAGCATTAATTACACAATGAGCCCAAATGGGAAAACCCACTCTGTCAGGGATCTTAGAAGAGATTATGGACTGCCCAGAAGCCAGACATTTTGAGCATTGCCTGAGAAGGTGACATGTGCCCAAGAAGTACCACCATATAATGAGTTATCAGAAAACTGAAGAGGCTGTGCTGTATTTAGTGACGGATTCTGCTGTGTGATAGGAAACCGTTGGAGGCGAAAAGCTGCTGTGTGGAGTCCCACACAAGAAGCCATTGGGGCTGCTGAAGGGAAAGGTGAGTCAAGCCAATTTGCAGAAATGAAAGCCATGCAACTAGCCCTAGAGATTGCTGAACAAGAAAAGTGGCCCGTCCTCTATAGCGATTCCTGGATGGTGGCTTGTGCCGTATGGGGGTGGCTACAGCAGTGGAAGAACAGCAATCAGCAACGCAGGAGTAAACCTGTCTGGGCTGCTGCATTGTGGCAGGACATCGCTGCATGTGTGGAGAACATGACTCTGAAGGTACTTCATGTAGATGCTCATGTGCTATAAAGATTGCAGTTGCTTCTTTTTTTTTATGTGTGCAGTTTGCAGACAGGATATTTCTTTTTGCAGCTATTAAGAGGGTCTGAGAGACTGACAGACAGGAAAACCCAGATGTCATGAACTACATTATGCTGAAAATATAATATTAAAAACATGTATAGAGACACTTCTTTTCTGTGTCTTTTAGGGTTTTTTTTTGTCTAGCTGGAATCTATAAAACTGGCCAGCCATACAATAATTCACCAAAAACAATTGCAGGTCTTTTTTTTTTATCAAATCATTACAAAATGGCTGTTTGAGAAGACATTTTTAGCCACAAGAACGTGGCAAGCTATTAATATTTCTCCTTCTCTCAAAAAGACCAATTTAAAAATCAGCAATGCAGACAGATACATTTCAAATCAAGATTTCATCAAGCAGTTGACAAAAAGCCTACTACAATCACTGGAACGATTTCCACTGAGCTCAGTGGTTTTCAGATTAGAGCCCAGATGTGTGCAATCCTGGTTCTTAGCAAAACCAAATCACTCAAATAGCAAATAATTTCGCTGGACTGTGTGTCCTTTGTAGAAGACTTAGGCCTTACCAGGAAAGCTGCAGAACTCAGCAGCAAATCATGTCACCAGGAGTGAGAGCTTAGATATTTACTGAGCACTGTGATTTTTTTACACTGTTTGAACAGAAAGAAAGTTCTATCAATGTCTTTTGAACTCAGCTGTAGCACAGCTTAGCATGATGCACCATCATTCTTGCAGGCATTGCCAAGCATTTCACCACAAGAGTTAATCATAAATCCACGCTTGTATAGTGTGATGTGTTTTCTTTTAATACATGAGGGTGTCTGAGGTAATGCTCAGGCTCCCAGCTTGTAAAGGTTCAGCTTTATCTGTCTTCTGGAGTTCGTATAATGGCTGCTGCAGTGGTAGGTGAGGATTTGTATTTTACTTGGAAACACACTTCCAAAAGAGGCAAAAGATTGCCAGAAGTTTATATCATCAGTCTGCCATTTGGCAGGCTCGTTCTTCTCTTTCAGCATCAATAAGTAACAAGCAGTTTCCTGCTGCATTTCTAAAGTGGCTTAGGAAAAAAAAAATGGACAAAACATTCCTTCCCTCTTTTCCCCAGCATATTTTAAAGTCAAGTCATTCACTTCAACCGCAGAGTGATTTGTGTTACCAGAGTGACTGATGACCTTGGGTTTATGTTGAAATGCAAACATTTTCTGTCTTTTAGCACAGCAGAATATTCACTGTAGAATGCTTCAGTCAGGACTTCTCCACCACTAATCATCTGATTATACAGTCAGGGAACAGAAACTCTGCCACAGGACTTCAGTGGAGGAGAACATGTTCTAAATTTCAAATTACAAGTTACTGAAGCCGGGGGCTCATCAGCAATTCCATAGCTTTATACTGTTACCATTGGGTGTTTGCTGCTTGTTTAACATTTTGACGGCTATTGATGACTAATTAACAAGCCTGTTAACAGTACCCATGGGGAAAGAAGGTTGTATTGCTGTGCTTAGCAGAGATAAACTTTGATGAAAGAATTTAGAAGGAATCATATGCCCTTCCCAACTGTGGCAGCACTAAACTCTGACCTTATCCGCCTAAGAAACCCATTGTGCTAAGGACTGAAACTGGAGTTACATGCTAATGTCAGATGAAGATATGTGGAAATTAGATTTGCAAAAATGGGTAAACCTTGGCTCTTTGCACCATTTCTTACATCTGCTTTTGTTTAAAGCTACGTAAAGTCAGGGAACCATGTGATGTAGTTGGAAAACAGAAGGAACAGAATTAGCAATTGGAATTACCAAAATGCTACTTCCTCTTTCCTAGAGAAAATTCAGTTTTATTTCTACCCTCACATGAAGAAAACCAATTCCACTGGACAGAAAAGATATAAGTCCAAAGATAGAGGAGCTGCTTTTTCTTGCCAGGACTCTTCATTTGTTGACACATCTGTTTACTTTTTCTGATTCATTTAGATTGTGTAAATTAAAGATTGAATATGATTTGGTTTATAAGAGAAAATGGCTTATTTTAGGATCTTCTCTTCTTGATAGACCTTCGGCATCAAAAGTTCAGGATATTATCTTTGAGACAAAAGAGTAAACTCTGTCAATGTTATCAATGTTGCTAAGGTGATAAAATATCTGTCAGTTTGATTAGGGCAGAAATAGTGTGTCAGACTTTACTTGTCTCAAATTCTGCATAAATATGATTTTTTTTTTTTAAGTTAACATAAAATAAAAGGTGTTTTACCTTGTTTTACCTTTTACCTTTTACAATGAGGTCAAGGTAAAACACCTATTTTTTGACATTTCCAAAAACTTAATTTTCTTTTTCAATTTTTTATTACTGTAAACACAGTTAATTCACTTTTTCATGTAAAGTACATAGACTCATTTTTCTCATTTCACACCTTTGAAACAATATTTTTAAACAATTTAAATATAGTTCCTATAGTTCCTTTTTTTGGGGGAGTAAATATATTCTTTAAACCACCTATTCCTGTAAAGAATTTGAATAAAAATATAAATGAACAAGAGTTTTAGGATATTCTCATCTAACAGTAGTACTTTTATTTTCTAACCTTTACCCTCTTTGGCTGCTGCAGCAAGAGTTTAAGTTCTTACCAGTATATATAGTCAACACTTTTAGTAGTGGTCCTGTTTTCTTCAGCAAAAATTAAGAAAGTGTCTTGTCTTGAATTGTATAGCTACAACATCTGTCCAAAATCCAGCAAAAACTACATTCAGTAAGGAAGGATTATCTTCCAATTTTCTGAGTAGTGGTAGACAGCAAAGTACAAAATTGTAAGCTATATTACTTGGGCTATGAGAATAAACTTACAATTCCTCATTCAGCTACCGTCATCAAATGAGTATCTTGAGACCATACCAGTGAAAGGACGAAATTTAAATCTGTGCAATGTGGCATTTTCAGATGTGAGTAATTTTTTTGCAGTATGTCAGCATAATTACTGTACCCAGAAGACAAAAATTAACTGGTGCATTGTGATAAAGGTTGGTTTGAATGAAATTGACATTGTGTGCGCAACTCAGTAAGCTCATAAAAGTATTAAGGATAGTGAAAGTGATAGCATGCCATTAAATCAGCTCCAAAATCCTCTGTGCAGGATTATACTTTATTTAATTTGGTTCTTCTATTTTAGGTTTCACATTAGAGACACTATAATCTTATCTTCATCAAGCCAGTTTGCTCTTCTCACTTTAACAATTGAGGGTCCTTGTTGGTTGGCTTTAGGTGTCATCTCAGGGGAGCACACCCATGCCTTTGAAAAACCTTATCTGGAAATGACACAGCATTTGGTGTGCCTCTAGCCTACCTGATCTCAGAATTTTCCTTTTAATGGCTGTCAACACTAGAAACACTAGAAAACTAGCTGATATTGAGTGTTATTTCATCAGTGCAACAAGAAAAATAATAATGAAAGACTTTTTTACTAGAAATCAAGCTAGCAAAAATCAAGCTGTTTATTGTTTCAAAGTAAACAAATAAAATACAATCTTTTGTTTGCCAGTTTTCCAGGAAAACCATCCCAAGAACTCTGAAGCTCAGAGGCTGGCAGTGAACGGTGTTTATTTATCCTGCCACAGGGAAGTAAGTACATAATGAACTAATTATTTTACACGGTTTGACTCCACGTGGATGAGATAAAACCATCAGGAGGGGTGAGCTTACACATCAGGCTAGTTGGAAGATTGTCACTGCCTTCTGCTATCTGTACCTGCAACCACCTGAAGAGATAACAGTGGTAGTGCAGAAATCAACAATAGAGAAAAAAAGCCCCCTGCTTCCCATGAAAATATATTTACAGCATGGTAGTGGGCAAAAAGTAGATAAAACTAAAAAGTCAGAATCAAAGCAGTGATGGAACATATGCAGTAAAAGTTATCAAGTACATTTTGTAATCTTTATAAATAGTGGTGGAGGGTGATATGTTCATAGGAAAAGGAAAGAAGAATGAACAAAGATGTAGTAAAAGGCTTCTAAATTACCTATGGAACTAGCTAATATGAGTAGCATATCTGGCAAATGAGTAGAATATTACTGGGGAAAAAAAGAGAAGATGGAAAGAAAAAATACCCAAACTCCTTTGTTGGTAACCATTAAAATTTTAACATTAGAAAACTGACTTTTATGGAAAGCAGAGATATGATGTAGTATTTGACTGAAAATAATCTTTATTTCTCATGTTCCTTATATTCTTTTTTTTTGTCCCTTTATCTACACTGAGCCACAAATGTAACATAGGTTGTATAAAATCAGTGATGTTTTGGTATATTGAAATCTTTGAAAAATTAAATAAGAGGTTTAAATGCTGACATCAGGCTATTCTATTCCACAGGTCCAGTTCAGCATTGGCTTTCACTTTACATGTTGCATAACTTCAAAACTGAAAAAAATTCCACAGAAATCAAAGAGAACACTGAATGCCTAATTTACACATTTATTTCACTCTTCCTGCTCAGAATTGGCATACAAGTACACAGAAATGGAAGCACAATATGAATTCAAATGGTACAGTCCAGTAATTAGGAACTGAGAACCAAAGAAAAATAAAGTTTTCTAATGAGGATTTTAGCCACAGTTGATGACACTGTACCTTAAAAGATAGATTTGAATATTTCCCGACTGAGAGACAGAAAAATAATTTTTGGAGTCTACATCTTTGGACATTTACCTGGACAAGAGAGACATATACTTCAGTCTCCTTTCTAATTAATATTTAAGCATTACAATCTAAATTATTAAAATTTTAGGAAAATTTGTTCTTGAAGACCAGTACTTTATGCAGTAATGACTATTGTAAAAATTTAATATTTAATTTTCTTTCTCTTGTCTAGCTGATATTAAATGCACCAAAAAGGCTTTAAGGAGACGTAAGTTCAGAAGGCTCGGGGCAGAACATTCTACACTATGGTGTTGAGTTGTTATGCGGCTAAAATGAAATGGGAATTCACTTTTCCTCACACAGAATGAGAGCTGAATCTAGACTTCTCAGGTAAATCCTATAGTCACTGGCCATCAGAAAGGAAGAAGCTTATGTGTTCTAAGAAAAGTATATTGTCTGAGGTTTGCTGTCTTTTTTTTTTTAGTAGAAAATTGAAGCATTCTTTGTTTTCAAACTAGTGAAAACCACTCCATATGAAAACAACTCAGTTTTATGCTTTTAGTTCCCAAACATGCATGAAAGACAAGACATCCTCTTGCATTGCCTTCCTGATGCTCTCGCTGAGCTCCCTGAAGGCTTCGAAATATTGCCATTTGTTAGATAGAAATTTTGTGCAGGAGCATCAACATTCCCTAAACAAGTATTGAAAATAAATTTTAGTTTTTAGAAATTATATAAACTGTAAAAGTTTATTTTAAAATAAGCTTACAGATATTCAAGTACTGATTCATTGTTCTGATGTGAATAACATAGTAGAAATCCTGACTGTGAAGCCAAAACCAACAGGAAATGACAAGGTTAGGGAAGCCAAGGTCCATTTATAATTGAGTCTGTCCATGGATATCAAGGATAACATGAAGGGCTTCTATAGATATGCTGCAAGCCAAGGAAAGACTAAGGATAACATGGGCCCTTCCTGCAAGGAAATGAGACACCTGGATAGCCTGGACAAAGAGAAGGCTGAGGTTCTCAGTTACTTCTATGCCTCAGTCCTCAACAGCAAGTGCTCCAGGCATGCTGCCCAAGTTGAGAAAGGCAAATACAGGGACTGGGAGAATGAAGACCCTGAGTCCACTGTAGGAAAAATCAGGCTCACGACCATCTGAGGAACCTGAGTGTGCACAAGACTCAGGAGATCCATCAGCAGATGCTGAGGTAGCCAGCAGATGAAGTTGCTATGCCACTAGCCATCATTTTTGAAAACCATGGCAGTCAGGTGAAGTCTCTGATGTCTGGAAAAAGGAAAATGTAACCTCCATTTTTAATTAGCAGAAAGTGAAAGACCTGGACAACTACAGACCAGTTAGTCTCACCTCTGTGCCAGGCGACATGATGGAGCAAATTCTCCTGGAAACTATGCTAAGGCACATGGAAAATTAAGAGGTGATTGGTAACAGCCAACATGGCTTTACAAAGGGGAACTCATGCCTGACAAATTTGGTGACTTACTATGACAGGGCTACAGCACTGGTGGATATGGGCAGAGCAGCCGATATTGTCTACCTGGACTTATGCAAAGTGTTTGACACTGTCCTGCATGACATCCTTGTCTCTAAATGGGAGGGACAGGGGTTTGATGGATGGATGACTCAGTGGATAAAGAACTGGCTGGACGGCTGCACTCAGAGTTGTGGTCAACAGTTCACTGTCCACAGGGAGAGCAGTGACGAGTGGTGTCCCTCAGGGGCTGATACTGGGGCCAACACTGTTCAACATCTTTGTAGGTGACGTGGACAGTGGGATTGAGTGCACTCTCAGCACGTTCGCTGACAACAGCCTGTGTGGTGTAGCTGACACACTGGAGGAAGGGTTGCCATCCACAGGGACCTGCACAGGTTTGAGAGGCAGGCTCATGCAAACCTCATGACGTTCAACAAGGAGAAGAACAAGGTTCTACACCTGGATCATGGCAATCCCAGACACACCTGCAGGTTGGGAGGGGAAGTGATTTAGAGCAGACCTGTGGAGAAGGACTTGGGAGTGATGGTTGATGAAAAACTCAACATGACTCATCAGGGTGCACTCACAGCCCAGAAAGCCAACCATGTCCTGGGCTGCATCCAAAGCAGCATGGCCCAGCAGGGTGTCACGAATCGGATGTGGGGGTTTAGATTGATCCTACCTCCTGCCCAGGCCTCTGGCAGCAGGCAGTAACCTTATTGAGGCGGCCAGCACCCCAAAACCCACTCTCGTTCGTAAGTTCTTTTAATAATGACTGATTCTGTCTATTATAGAATGAAT
>VZTH01005493.1:26858-93154 GCA_013397815.1 Aleadryas rufinucha
AAACTATTGTGGGTGTGCATTTCGGGGATGCTCACGGGGGTGCATTTCGGTGTGCATTTGGATGTGCATTCCAGTGTGCTCCACCTGGATGGAGTGCACCAAGGATCCTTAAAATAAATACCGAGGTAAAATCCTTTTTTTCTTCTAACCATGTTCAGCTCTTAAAATTAAGACCAAGAAAAGGCATCGGGGTACAAACTGAGAGAGACTAGGTTTAGATTAAATATTAGGGANTGGAGTCCAGAGGCCACAAGCTATGTAAAAGGACTGCAGCTCCTCCCCTACGAAGACAGGCTGAGAGAAGAGAAAGTTGTTCGGCCTGGAGAAGAGAAGGTTGTGTGGAGACCTCACTTATCAGGAATCATAGTGATAGGAAAAGGGGGATGGGTGATGCCATGATGCTTTTTTTGCTTTTTATGTATACCCCCTTTATATCCTCTTTTCTATAACTTTTATGTATTCTTAAGGGCCTTTTAGCCCTCATATTTCTAATTCTTCAGGTTTGATAGATAGCATAGACCCAATATTCCATTAAGCCAGGAGACCAAACATCTTAGAAGCCTCAGACTACAAAGCCTTCTCTGGAACACATTTTGTAAACTAAGATAGGCTTGTCCAGGGGGGGAGAGTTCCTCAGGGAGGGGGGTTCGCTCAGCCTCTCATTGGGGAATCTTTGACAGATATGTTAATTGGTAAAGCCTATAATGTTATACCCAAACTATTGTGGGTGTGCATTTCGGGGATGCTCACGGGGGTGCATTTCGGTGTGCATTTGGATGTGCATTCCAGTGTGCTCCACCTGGATGGAGTGCACCAAGGATCCTTAAAATAAATACCGAGGTAAAATCCTTTTTTTCTTCTAACCATGTTCAGCTCTTAAAATTAAGACCAAGAAAAGGCATCGGGGTACAAACTGAGAGAGACTAGGTTTAGATTAAATATTAGGGAGAAATTCTTTACTATGCGGGTGGTGAGTCACTGGAACAGGATGTCCAGAGAAGTTATGGATGCCCCATCCCTGGCACCTCAAGCACAGGTTGGATGGGGCTCTGAGCAACCTGGTCTGGGGAGAGGTGTTCCTGCCCATGGCAGGGGAAGTTGGGTCTAGGTGATCTTTAATGCCTGTTCCAAACCCGTCACTTTCTATGATTCTATGTTTCTGCGATATACAAGATAAAGTAAATTTAACTTATTCCCCTTACTGAAATTATGGCTGTTAATGAAATAATAATTAATACTACTGAAAGAGGATTTTATCCTGTGCAGTAGTTGGACTTTAATGATAATTTATGATGCAATAGCTGGAGCAATGAAAAGAAATAGATCTTCATGCCACAAAAAGTTGATTCAGATAATACACCCACATGAATGGATGCATGAATGAATGGGATAAGATCAAATATAAGCAGTCAAGATCTTGACAAAAACTTTATTGCATCCACTTTCAATCAAATTAAAACTTTTTAACTCAATCACATAGATCTTGTAAAAACAGAAATGCAGCAGTGGCCTTGAAAAGTAAAAATCTATCTAGCATTACATTGAAGGAAACTGTCAATACTGAAGGCTCTGCAAAGAATATTCTCTCTCAAATTATGCATAGCAATACTGCTAGAAAAAATGGTGTTTGAATTGCAGCCGCATTATTTTTTGTGGCCTGTATAATTCAAAATCACCTCTATTTCTAATGTTCAATTTTTTCAAACAGAGAAATAAATTTATTTTCCCCTCTGCCCCCTGCAAAAGTTAGTCACCAACCAGTAATCCAAAAATGACAGAGTTTAAAGGATATCAGTGAATCAGTACTTATAGAGTATTTATTCTCTAAGACACTAATTAAGCCAAATACCTGTTTTTAAAGTGTCTTCAATAAGATGATACTTCCATCCAATTAATGCCACTTGAAAATGTCAATCACATGGGATATGGAGCTAGTATATGTCAAAGGACCAAAGCAACCCAAGAAAGATAGAAATTGTCAATTTTTGGAACCCAGTCAGACACAATCTCTATAAGACCATGTGGAAATGCACCACCACTCAGGAGTACCCCTGCATCTCTTACTCTTTCTTAAGTTTATCCTTACTTTTTGCATTGTACTGTCACTTCTCCTTTATGCTGATGTTGGATGTAAATCTGAAAATAGTTAGAGTTTAGGGTTTTTGTTATTTCAGCTGCCACCACAGCAATGTCTATGGGAATAATTCTAGGAGAAAAGAATAAGTGTGCCATGATACTGTCACAATCCTATGGCATGCTAGCTACCTTCTATCTACAAAGTGTGTGGGTGATTTACATGGCAGGACAAAACAGGCTCAGGAGATGCAATCTTAAGAGAATTTAATCTCTGAAAATGAACTGGCTTTTATGCAGGCATATATTTATGAGTTAAATTTGCTCAGTATTTTAAGGAAAGGTCTAGATGTTTACCCATCATATCTCAAAGACACTTTCTGCCCACAAATAAATTGATGGATGGTTTCTTCATCAGATTAAGTCTTTTCACTCTAAAGATAGTGGCTTTTCTCTATGAAATTAGCAATAAATTGTTTCAATGTGAGCAAGCCCATATTTCTTCTAACTTCTTTATTGGACAGGACTGAAACCTTTTATTTAACTGTTATGAAAATCAAAACAACAGCAAATTCTGTGAAAAAATTCCAAATAAATAGTTTAAAACTGAAAAAATAAATAAAATCTTCTAAAAGAAAACATTGGGCTGCCCTAAATTTTAGCATACTTTATAAATATACAGTCTAAAGACAAGGGCATAGAATGCAGAAATGTAAAATGTGAATCTCCTATTTTCTCAATGTTATAAGCAGTGTCTGATTTTGTTTCAGAGCAAATAAATTCTCTTTTTTGAGACTCCCTGTGGTATACAGAAAATGATAACCAACCAAATGACTGGGTGAAACAAGTAAACAGAACATCTTTTACAGTTTTATAAGACTTCTGACTTTATGACACACTTTTTCAAACCACAACTAAAGAATTTCTTTCATATCCCCAGCTGCTTCTTATTACAGAGATGCTAATGTTGTCTTTTCTGCCTGTTTGCATCAAGCTGAAACCTCTGTACTCCATCATGAATGTGTTCTGCCTTGATAAACTTCTAGGTCTTCTTCAGTTCTTTGCTGACCCAGAAAACCAGCTGTATGCAAGTCCTGACATTCTTTCACTGCTATGAAACAGATATATTAAAGTAGGGCTGCTATGTAAACAATTTCAGATTAAATATTGAAAAGATTTTTGGTTTGAATTTTTTTGTTGTTTGTTTCGGTTTAAGGTTTTATTTTGGTTTGGGTTTTTTATATGTCTTTTCTGCTGGACAAAGGCTTCTTATAATAAAACACTGACTCTCTCTTTCTTGCAAGAAAAAGAAAAAAGGACTTTAAAGCCATCAGCTGTAAAAGGTTTTGCTCTCCAATTATAATGTTCAAAATACATAATTTACTTCTCCTTCTTCCTCTCTGTTCTTCCTCCCTTCATTGACAGTGACAGTGATTATAGCTCTGCATTTGTTTTCAGAAAGCTGCCCAGAGTCCAGCAGAAAAAAACCCCAAATAATTGTTTGTAAATAAAAAAGTTCCCTCTTTATGTATATTTGAGCATAGATCTAGATAGATGTAGGTCAGGGCCTGACTCATATGCTGACCTGTAAAACTCTGACCCTTATAGAACAGCACAGTTGACAGTAAACATAATTACGAACGACAGGATGTGGATGGTATGGCTTGCCAGGCACACATGGATTTTTCAAAATAAAAAGAAAAGCCTAGCAAGTCCAAGAGTAGAAAATAAAGCAAGAGATCTATTTATGTTGGAGAAATGAATTGCAGAAGATCTAAAAATCCTCTCTTGCTCATTCTCTAGGCAGTTCTTCAACTATCAATTCATCATGTTTACTTGTAGAGGCAAAAAACCCAGATGAAAGATCTTGCCTCTGAGTGACCATAGTTTTTTATATTTAGTAAATTAATCTAATAAAAAATGATGACAGTATTAATGCATCAGAGAGTTACAAGGGAAAACAAGAAATGATTGTTCAAAGAAGCTATTCTTAGGTCTTCCTAGAAAGCACAACTTCAATTTCAAACACCTAATTTAATTTGGATACTGTTACTGCTCTTAGTGCACAAACTGAAACAATTAAACCACATTTTTCTGAAAATTAAGCCAAGTGCTTGCTGACATCAATAACGGGTCATAATGGTTGTGGTCATCTTGTTAATAATAAGACAAACAAAGCTGAATAAATTATCAGTGAAAAAAGAAGTAATAGGAAAATTTAGGGTCTTTTTTAGATACCCTTATGACCTCTTTAGATACCAGCACATATATAACATATAGGGGAAAAGCTATAAATTTTCTGTAACGATACCCCAAAGAAACTGCATTCCAAAACTCAAGCTCTACAGAAGCCTGGTTATCACTTTGGTTTACCAAGTTAATCTTACATCTACATAGAGAATCTCTTCTGATATACAGTACTGTCTTATTGTTTCATCTGCAGGTCCCTTTCCCAATGATGCATAGATCTTGAGAAATTCAGCGTAAGGGACAAGGTGAAAGTCAGTAGTTGGTCTTAG
The DNA here is from genome assembly GCA_013397815.1 of Aleadryas rufinucha. Classification (NCBI taxonomy): domain Eukaryota; kingdom Metazoa; phylum Chordata; class Aves; order Passeriformes; genus Aleadryas; species Aleadryas rufinucha. The sequence goes on from VZTH01005493.1 coordinate 31,451, forward strand.
CATGAAAAATTTCTGATACAGAAACTGTAGATCTTGAGAAAACCTCCTTGTTCATATTTTTATTTTCTTATTTCCACATGGCCTTTGGGTATCACTTGATTAAATTTCACTATATTTGGAAGACAGTAGATGGTCCTAGTGAGACATATCTCATAGCAGAGTTAGTAGAGCCTTTATCTTACGCAAGGTGACAGCATTTATCTTGTATGCTTAGGAACTAGCTGTCCTGCTTGAAGAGTTTTACTAAATGATGCATGATTAAGCATAATAATTTACATATTTGCATAGTTAAAACTATTTCTATGACACAACTTAGAATGATAAAGAATTACCAGCAAATTTTTCATGTCATTGTTATTCTTATATTCTTCCTTTCCAGGTTAGTGGACAGTGTCAGAATCTCTAGAACAGGAAGCTCAAGCTAACACCAATTTGAACCTATACATTCACATTTTACAGGACATTTCATTTTGTATCAAAGTGTATCTGGAAAGAAATGGAGACCACTTAAGTCTGAATCAAATTGCTTCAGCCATGGCTAGACTGCTTCCCAGGAGCTTTGCAATGTGCTCACTCAGCCTCTGCTTCTGCAGGTGGATTGCGTTAGTGTGCTGGCACTGATGATGTAAACACATACCATGGGAAATCTATGTTTACATGGCATTGCATTTAACCATCAGAGATAAAAAGGGTTTTCCTCATGGTTTTCCAGTATTTGATGGTTATGGTGTTACCACTAACTGTTGCTAGCTTAGCATTTACATTTTGGTTGCGGAAAGATCATGCCTGAAAGAGACTTTGGAACAATGTTCTGAATATCTTTGTGATGTAATATACTCCTTATTTGGTTTTGCAATAATGTCTCTTCTGAACAAAACTCTTGGTGAAAAAAGGTTTATATTTTATATAAATATTTGCAAGGGAAATGTGAACTCGCTTTGTGCTTGTCAGCAAGAATAAAAGGCCCAGCCCTTTTCTGCATCAGTTCTAAATGCTCCTGCATGATATGCTCTGCCAGCTGTTTATATATTGACTATCATTGACTTACTCACATTTTCTATTTTGAGAATTAATGTACTGAATGCACATTCATAAATTCACATTCTCGAAGATACTTTATAGGTATTTTTTGAAAGACAACAGTCCAGCAGAAATGACTAATGTAGTCATCTTATACTAGGAACATTGAAAAACAATTGATTCAAAAAATTGACTTGAATATAAGTGGTTTATAATTCCTATGCATTAGCAACTGTCAGCATAGGTAATGAACATAAGATATTTAAAAATACATTATATCAACAAAGCATATGATCAAAACTACATACAGCAAATTTAAAGAAAGGAAAAAACCTCTTTCATTATACTTCCTTACCCAGAAATAAAGTACTTCACCTGACAGTTAATAAACATATTTTCATAAAGGAAAATGTTCCTTTCCCCAATGTCTAAAAGAAGCTGTAGTATGAAAGGCATTCCAGCTACCATAAATAGTTGAAAGGAGATGGAATTTCAGACAAAATAGCCTTAAATTGATGAGAGGGAGGGAAATTAGTTTATGACAGCTTTAAGGCCTCTGCTTCTGGCTACCAGACCTTTAGATGGGAAAACCTCTGCCAGAAGATCAGTGGAAGAACAGCAGAGGAGGAAGTTCTCCCTTAAGCATACAGGGGTTATTGCATACTCCCTCCTTTATCTGAGATTTCACTGCCATTGTTGAAGCAAACACTGATGAGATGAACTTCAAGACAGATGAGAATCAGAACATAGAGCTCTTTAAGAGAACTGTTTTTCATTGACAATCTCAGTATTAGGAAGCCAGGACTTCTTTTGCTCACTGATGAGCAGAAGGGCTAAGAGATCCTAGCTGTAGACTGGAAAGAAATTGCAAGGACACGCTTCAGATATGCATGCTGATAGAGATGGACTAAAACTACAGAAATGGGGAAATGCACCAATGAATTGATCATGTTCCTTGAGCTGTTCTCCCACCGAAGATGAAAAAAGCATCTATCCATAAATACGTATCAAATAATTCCTACCCTTTGACTTAACTGCATGTTTTCTGCTGAAAAGCTGACTGACAGTGCCAAAGGCATCTTGTAAATTTCAACTGAAAAACTGTGATCAAAGGTTGAATTTAGCTTCTTGTTCCAAAAGACCACAATATTATGTATTTATTTTGGTTTAGCTTACAGTGAAATTTAGATCTCCTTCCTTAAATCAGAAGGGAAATAAAATTGGAGGTACTTCTCCATCTAATTTATAAACTCATATTTGTTCTTTCAGTGTTCTCTAACACCTGAAGTCTTACAAGGCATCCGTCAAAAACTGACTACAGCTACTGTCTGGAGAGCTGTCATGCTGTTGACTTAGCACTACTGATAATAAAGTTGACATTTTCTCTATTCTAGGCTGCAGTATTCTGAAACACTCCCTAGAAACAGCTCTAGAAACACTCTCTAGAAACTTTTCATTGACAGGAAAAAAACCTAAAGCAAGCCTGTTCATGGCTTACTGTTTAGCTAGATAAACTAGGTTACTAAAATGAGGAACAGAGTTTTATGATCTTCAAACAAAGGTGTCTTCTTGGACACCTAATAAGGGATTTGATTTTCATAGGTGAGATATCAGCATTTTTTTAATATGTCTGAAGTAAAACATTCAAGAAAAGAGGTACTGCCAAATGACTAGTGTCTTCAAAAGCAAAACCTTGGTTTATATAATCCTATTTGGGATGGTAAAACTTTTTTTTTTTTAAATTTGTATCTACAACTGCCTTTGAAATCCCCTTTCTCTTACACCTTCAGGATGGACTCAGGAGAGTGCACATGTTTACACTGCCAGTTTTGAACAAAGCACAATACAGCCATAGTCTTTTTAGGATTCATAGATGTTACCAAGCATTGCAACCATGTTGAAAATGAGTGGCCATCCACTTTTTTTTGTGCCACGTGTCCCTGGAAATAGCTGGTTTTGATAGGCCATTGTCCAGTTAACTCACTTGCCGGTATAATTCTCTTCGTTCATCTCCAGTTTTGGGGACATAGGGAAGCCTTTTCTCCCCAGGCTTAGTTTGGACAAATCGGCCAGTACTTCTTCCTTATGCTTTTGGCTTGAAGATACTCAGGGCTGTCTCAGAGCAGGCCAGAATATAATCAGCCAAATGATGACTTCTGGGTGTAAAGATCCTGGACCATAGACTAATTCCTGTTGCCAACCAATCAGCTACTCACTTATTCTTGTTTCTACCTGCCAGCCTTGTGTAAGTCAGCTGGCAGCACTTCAGTATACTTAGGGTTTGAGAAATCTGGAAGTGTAGTTAAAAGAAAATAAAGCCTTAGGGACATGACAAAACTTGATTTAAACACGACTTTCACTCACTGCAACTTAGCTAGCCTGGCATGGAGCACCACTTAACAATATTTACACACCCTCAGTTTTCATAATTAGCAACCCGGTTCTCAAATACAAGTTCAGCTTTTTGGGAAGAGACAAAAGGCAGAGCTTCATGAATACTAGACCTACATTAAGCTTTCAATTCATATAGGCATGTATGTATGTGTGTGCCTGTGAATATATTTTTACATTTTTGAAATCATACCAGGCGCTGTTCCCAAGACAGGATGACTTCACGTATCTTTTCAAAGTCTTTCTGCTCTGTCAAAACCTCCTTTGTTTTCTGGTTGCTCCACAAATCCTCTCCCTTCCATCTCCTTGCACAAAATCTCCTGTGCTTTAAATGATTTTTTATTATAGAAGGCATGATGAATAAATGTGATTATGCAGCCATTCTGTATTCGGCAGCAGAGTCACTGTAGTACCTATATTTAAAACTACGCTGTTAGATTTCCCTATTTTTCTCTTTTTTAAGAATAAAGAGTGTATCTTTAATTAATTAAAAACAAATTTAAAAATGTGTGATCATTTATTTGGCATTAAATGTGTAGGCTATCAGAATTGGAGCCTTATAATCACTTAAGTCTCTATGCAACACAAAAGATTGCATGTTGGTTGCCCCTGGGCATAGGTTGTTTTCACTCTTGCCGCGTACCTACAGTCTTGTTCTCCATAAAATATTTCATATATTTAAAAGACAAATATTTTATATCTACTTTTGTCCTTTTGATCATTTTGATGATTTTTCTAGCCTTCTGCAGAAGTAGGAAAGGTGAGTGAAGAAAGAAGAAATCTTACTTAAGAATATTGTCTGAGATTCAGCAGCTTCTTTTTCCATGACAGGCAGCCTAACCCATATGTTTAAGTGGTTTCATAGCTCTTTGCTTAAGAAAGGAATAAAGTTATAATATACCTCTGTTTCATACAGGTTCTTAAATGATGTATTTCTTCATATTTTATGAAGACATGCACAAATGCACACATTTGTTTGATGAGGTATGGTAAACATTCAATTCTACAAAGACTTCAAAATTCAAATTTTATTAATGCAACATGAGTTCTGTATTGAGGACTGAATTTGGCATTTTTCTTCTTCTAAGGATTGTTTGCTTATGTACAAAGCTATTCTGTGAAGTGGCTGATTTTATTCCTATATTAATGATGTGAAGGCAATGACATACCCTTTTCCAAATAAGGCTTGGTTTCACTGACGTCACACTCTACTGTTAGTTAGAAATGTACAACTGCTTAATTGTATCAATCTTGTTAAACAATGCTTTAGATTAAAATTAAAACTATTTTCCAAAATGTATTTATCACATGAAGTTCAATATGTGACAAAAGGTTTGCAATGTAATGAAAATCAAGGTTCTCGTGGGATCTACAGACTCCTGCTAGAGGTGCCTCTACTGAAAACAAGGGATAACCTGTGTGCATTCTCTGTTATTACCAAAGTAATCTGTTAAAAAGTTCTCTAATTTTTAAGTTCATATAGATTATATATATATGTTATTTTCCCTTGCTTTCAAGAATATCAATGAGATCATGAGGTTTTGTGATAATGAGATTGTGTTGAAGGCTACAGACAGACAAGTGGAAATTTTCACTTTTCTTCAAAATTATTTTTAGAAGTCAAATGGTAGGATCCTCCATTCACATATCAGTTTATTTGTAAACAAAATTGAGCAATTCTGGTGAGTCATAGTCAACATTTTGTCATATTCTCCTCTACAACTAAGAATTTACTGATGAAACTAATTCAAAAATAAGGCAGAACCCTCAACTGATTAGTAATTAATTTCTGTCCTAAATACACTTCTTTCTTATGTAAACACAAGAGCTTGAACTTCCTTTCTTGTTTGTGTGTTTGTTTGTTTTATTACAGGTTATGTATGTACACATCGGTGTTCCAAACAATAACGAAAAAATGCAGGCAATTGTACAGCTTTCTGTGGGAGGTAAAAGATGTATGAAGCTATGGGGGCAGACAATACAGAACAGTCGTTTACTGTTGGATTGGCGATTGGAAATCAAGTTAACATTTAGTGCGTGGAAGATATTAGAGATTATGCAGACGTGTTAACAATAACTTGTATACTGTCATCTTTATTTTGGAACACAGAATTTAATAATATGAGGTGAATAATATATAGAGAAAATGACAAAAATTGTTCTGTTGATGAATTTTGTGTACAAGTTATAGTGCAGCATCAATGCTGGAAAATGGGTACTAGCAGTTCAGAGATTTAGCTATATTGCAGATTGCCTGAAAACTTTTGGCCTTTTTTCACCGTCATATAGCCATCTGATATTTGCTCTCGTAGTATCATGCATAAAATTGAGCTACCAAAGCAAATCAAACCAAAATCTGAACAGCTATCAAAACAAATATTCCATACACCTGTATGTTATATACACTTAGTTAAGTCATTCCATGTGATTTTATGCTTGCTTTATACTACTGTTATGTCTCTAGCTTTAAAGGCTTGAGCCACATATCTTTGCTTTTAAAGACTATAGACACCGTAAGAAAACTTCACTCATAATGTTTTTTGCTCTATCTCCACATCACTAGTGTGCAAATGTGGGTAGCAGTCCAGACATGGATGACCTTATCCGGGAGTACTATGAAGCAAGAAGTCTTTAAAAAATTTAAGATGTGTTCTTTATTGAACACAAACTATTCTACTGAGAAAGGCTCTTCATGGCTGAAATCTTGCTTCTACCCTCTGGTACAAATCTTCTCTGGAGGTGAGAAATAAAGTTATACCCAGAGCATTACTTTTTAAGAGTTTTCTTCCTCGTGTGTTACATTCTGGGATTCCCTCTCTATTAGCTACCCAGCCTTTTTACAAGAACGGATATCAGGTGTCACACATACAAGGAGTAGATATCAGAATGTTACTAGCTTTTCAGTGGTCTAGTTTCTTTAGTCTAATAGACCTTGTTTACCTTACAGAGAATCCATAACCTGAAAACAGCGGCAAATTATAAGCCTATATACACATGTATTTATATCTCTATGTATTCTGGGCAGATATCTTTGAAGTGTATATAACACCAATGAATAATTCAATTGACAGCATATTGGGAAAACAACCAAAAAGAAACAAAGAAAAACTACAACCCAAACCTCAAACCACTGTAAATAATATTAGGGAAAATGGCACTGCTAAATGGTAGTAGACAAAAAATTAATTAATCTAAAACTGCATTTTAGCCACTGGCCATGTAAATGAAAAAGATTGCAAATGCAAATGCATGTTGGTTTTGTTGTTCTTTTAAGCCTCAGATTAAGTTTTTCCATATTTGAAATTAGAATGGTAATTACCTGAACTATTAGATGATATTAAACACTACTACTTAGTAAGCAAACTGCACAATTTTAATGGCCATTCTCCATAGAGAGGTTTATCCCGGTCTCTAAATCCCACTGACTTTCATGGATTTTTAAAAATGTGTAATTGTTGCATATGAACATATTGAATGGGTGCTGTTTACGTGCAGTCTGACATAGTTCAAGTAAGTGAGTGGTACTTGTGCAATCTGCATGGTGTCACAATCAAAAGTCTGAAGTTCTTGGAGTGCTGTATTCCTCCTGAAAGCACAATCTAACTTCCTCACCCTTAAAAACATGCTGCAAAGCACAAGTGAAAAAGGTGTCATTGTGCTAAGGATTAAATGGAGGATTTAAAGGATTACAAAGGATTAAATGTAATGCAATTAAATGCCCTGTGATATGACGAAAAAATATCTTGTGCCCTGACAAAATAGAAAATCAGTTATACAAAATGCTATCAGCCACTTGCATTTCATTCATGGCAAGCTCAATAGGATAAAAGAATAGGAAAAAAGAATTGATATACTCAGGCAAAAGTTTCCTATACATTACTATGTCTGTATCTGATTATGTGACATTACATGACATCTGAAAGTCTGTTTTATTTCTGTGCAGTACTCTACCATTAACTGCTGGAAGAGGTATACTTAAATTATTTTATTCCTGAAGTACTGAGATTAATGGTGATTGCATATAATTTATTCACTACCAAATGATCCAGAGAAAAAAACTTTTCTGAATAAGATAACACACCCATCAAACATAAAATTAAATTTAAGGTGATCCTAAATTATGAAAACAACTTCCCCTATAAATAGGACATTGAATGCTTAATGCATTTTTGTTTAAAGTGTCACATTGACTCTATCACGTTAAAAAAGTAAAGAAATAATTAAAATCCAATTTTCAATGTTCCTTTGGGTATTCTTTTCAAATTTGGAAAAGTTCAACTTAGAAGTATTCTTTAATAAATTTAAATCAAGTAAATGTGAAAAAAAAATGCAAGACAAAAAAGTATTGTGAAATATTCTGCTTCATAATGATGGTTTTATTTATTCATTTCGAAAGCAGTAACTTGATTGGGATTGACTGCTTGGTTTTAGGAAATACTTATGTTAGTATAGTGAAAAACTGCAAGATTTTTGTTTACTCAAGCATATTGGCAGCAAGTTCTGTCATTTAAGTAGTTTAGCAATATTTTGTACTCACAACTGAAAAATTGAATTGTTTCCTTCAGTGTTCCTGTATTGTTATGAGTCATTATTGTCATGTAACAGCCCACTGAACAACATTCCAAACACGGTCATGTTATTTGATACATTTACCTGTGAAGTCAAACAGACAGAACCAACCAGGCAGGCAGGTTTTTATTTTAATCCTGCATGTTTGTTCTGGTCTTTCATCATTTAACAATTTTACCACAAATGTACATGATCGATGATTGATAATGCTCATAAAGGACTCAAGGATGGCCAGAGAAAAAGGGGAAAATTAAGAAGTCAAATCAATCTACAAACATGTCAAATTTGGCTAAATGCAAGATCTACATGTAGGACAGAAGAACGTAAGCCATTCTTTCAGAGTGGAAGATTTTATCTTGGGAAGGAATAACTCTTAAAGATGAAGAGGGAGGTAAATAAAAGTTGACCACTAATGACCAGTGTCCTCAGAAAAATATTGCAACCCTTGCTTGTGCATGCAACAGTCTTGGTAAACATAGGCTGATTCTTTTATCCCTCTATGTAGCACTGCTCTCAATGCCAGAAGATGCGGCCACTATTAGTGGAGAAAATGCATAGCATAGACTCAAAATTTAAATGGTTAGAAAATGGATATGAATAGAATCACTGAATGTATGAAGAACACAGAAAATAGCAATATGGGGGTGAGAAGATTCTAAAACTTATATGAACAGGAATGTGACATTGAAGAATTAGTCACCTTAGTATATTGAATTTAAGCTAAACTTGAAGAAATTTACTCCATAAGTGAAACACATTTAATTAACATTGTTAACTAACTGAACAAGTGGTATGATTTGCAATTAATTCTTCGTGAGCAATTTTTAAATCAACACAAAATACAATACTTATCTAAAAGCAAAACTCCAGTTGGAATATGAATTGATATAAAGTGCACCTAAAGCATATGTCACACAAAAGTTCAAGATAGATGAAACTAGTGTTCTGACTTCATAACCTCTGATTAATCACTTTAGAGAACTTCTTGTGTCTGATAGTATATCTTCTATCTATACATCAAAGGAAATAAAAACTACAACACGCAGGCCATGGGACATTGACAAGCTTGAGAGTAAACTTGACAAAATTGAGAAGTGGACCCATGTGAACTTCATGAAGTTCAACAAGTCCATGTGCAAGGAGCTGTATCTGGGTCAGGAAAATCATAGAATCATAGAATGGCATGGGTTGGGAGAGACCTTTAAACATCATCACGTCCAAACCCACTTGCTGTAGGCAGGGACATTTTACACTAGATTAGGTTCCTCACAGCCCCATCCAATTTGACTTTGAACACTTCAAGGGTTGGGGAATGCATAACTTTGCTGGGCAACCTCTTGGGCATTTGTGAGTATCAGTAGAGAGTTGGTAATGAATTGCCTGAGAACAGCCCTGCAGAGAAAAATTGGGAGATACTGGTGGATGAAAAATTGGACATGGGCTGACAATCTGCAGTTGCATCCCAGAAAGTCAGTTGTATTTTGGATTGCACAAAAGAAGGGCAACCAGCAGGATGAGAGAGTTGATTCTGCTTCTCTGCTCCTCTTTGTTTAAACCCTAGCTGCAATACTCCATATAGTTCTGGGGTCTCCATTACAAGACATGGACCTCCCAGAACAGATCCAGAGAGGGGCAACAAAATGATGGGATTGTTGGAACACCTCTCCTATGAAGAAAAGCTGAGTGAGTTGAAGTTATTTCAGCCTGGAGAGGAGAAGGTTCTGAGGAGACCACATTCTGACCTTTTAATATATAATAGGGACTTACAATAAAGATGGGGACTTTTTACCAAGGCTGGCAGTCACAGAACAAGGAATAATGGTATTTAGGTGAAAGAGGGAAGATTTAGACTGGATGCAAGGAAGACATTTTTTACAGTGAGAGTGGTGAGATACTGGAATAGATTGCCCAGAGTTGTGACTGCCTCACCACTGGAGGCGTCGAAGGCCAGACAGGACGGGACTTTGAGCAACCAGGTCAAATGAAAGATGTCCCTGTCTGTGCCAGGTGGGTTGGACCTAAGTGATTTTTAAGATCCCTTCCAACCCAAACCATTCTATGAATCTATGATTTTGACAGTGCTGTGGGATGTGATTGCTGCTCACATCAATAGAACAGATCATTGCTACAGACAACAAATTTTATTGTATTAATTACTACTTATTACTGCAAGTATAACGTTAATAAAAAAATAGAATTTAAAACACAAGAAGGTATTTGACCAGGTGGCTATTTATAGTGTTTAAAACAAATATGACTTTTCTGCTGAAAAATTCACTACTTGCTAGACAGCTCCTCTTCAGAGTGCTGGACGGGAGATTAATTATAAGAGAAAGAAAAACAATTACTTGGTATTATTATCTCTACATGCTTATGGCATGTTTCTAGATAAGTGGTTGATCTTTACTAAATGAAATAACAGGGATAAATAAAACCTTAAATTGAAATCAATACTATTGATTTGAAGGCTTATAGAGAGATTAATCTTTGAAATAGTTTTACACTGCATCTTGTTTTTTCAGCAGTGTGATGCTTAAAGGCTTTAGAAATGCATCCTGAGTTTGATAACATGAATCAAATACTGGTCTAGGCTGATTATTCAAAGCTAAAAATTAACCCAAACAAATTAAGATAGTGATTTCTACTATAAAGTAAATTACTGTTAAGGAAAGCGAGCAAGGAAGACCTATAGACTAATTTATGACTGTTAAACATTAGGAGAAATTACACTAAACTGATTGACCAATATATACTCGAAAATATAATAAAATTACAAATACTGTCTAGATAGTAATAAACAGCTAATGAAACAGTCACTGGAATCCTAAATCCATGTATCTTTCTGCACATTTTATGCATGTTTTTATTCAGCTGTTATTTAGAGGTTTGTGTGAGATTGTTCCTAGAATTGCTTACATTTTATGTTAAATTAATGGGAAGATAAAAATTTTCTAGGCTTATGCAGCAATCACTTGAAAGTTAGGAAAAAACAGTAATGAAATATGGGTATGGTGTTTTAGTTTTGTAGTGTTTCTAGGTTTACATCAGTAGCCTGAACTTTTCTCTCTGAAATTACTAAAAACTATTTACCATAAGCCTGGCTCTCTAAAAACAGGAAGACAGATTTTTATATGAGTGAATTTTCTTTCCTTAAGTTTTCAGTGGACAGTTAGATAGCAGGAGGGGGTGGGAAGTATTTGTTAGAATGTCTGAAGAATGGTATCCAAGATGAGATATTGTCCAAACCATTGTTTTTTTGCCATATTAATTTTTCATGGCACAGTAAAACCACAGTACAAAAAGTAAAAAATAGCAAGTCAAACTTAATTTGGGCAAAAATTTCTTTATGCTTATAAAGAAAACACCAGGATAACTCCAGAACTATGTGGAGTCCTGAAATGAGACTAGGAAAGAAATAATAAGTGTACCCTCTTTAAAAAAGGAGTGTTAGGATGGTGAGCTACACCCAATACACTTAGTTTCAGCAATAGTCCCATTTTTTAGACAGTCCTGGACTTCAGATTCTCTACACCAGTAAAATTCTTCTCAAGAAACTTGCTCATTTTGAAAGTTGTTTTTAATCTGATACCTTGTCACTGCCTTAGCCTTTCTGGGCATTGCTTTTGTCCTCTTTTGATACCAAAGTCTCTCTTTTGATACCAAAAGTCTCTAGGACACTAGCAGTGACTATGCTGACTAGAAACCACTAAGTTCAGTTTCTCCCTTTTCCTTCCACCACAGGAACTTCATCTTGATCAAGAAGGCGAAGCAAATAACATATAGCATTTTTATCCTTCTCTAGATGATAATGCCATGACATTTCTCTACCCACTCCTTTCCCAGTGAACTGAATCGCCTTTGTCTCCCACTTTTCTACATTACCTGACAGTAGTCCTTCAGATCTCTTAACAGTGTTATTTCTGCAAGATAAGAGGTACAAACAGGAAGGCATATAGAACAGAAACTGCCCTGCTCATTCTTATGTTCATATATTTTCCATTTACTACAGATCTCAAATTTTTTAGAAACTTTTAGAAGTATTTTTAAAAAGTGTTAATTAAGTGTTTTGGAAAGAGGAACTTTCCACAGTTAAGTCGGTAGCAAACCCTTAATGTCTCAGATACAGAGCAGTTGGGGCTGGAAGGTACCACCAGAATTCTCTAGTCTAGTCCACTGAGTAGGGCATGGCCAACAATGGGCTGGGGCCAGTGGCTGTTTGCCTTCTATAAGAAAGGTCTTCCCTGTGTTATCATGGACCAAAAGAATCCCCACCAGTTTTGTATCTCCCTTTCCTCAAGTGTATCTTAGATCTAGCCCTGTTTAACTGCCTGTGCTTTGCCCCATTTGGGTGTCTCAGTTCCAGTCCCTGCTCAGATGCCTTTATACTATAATCTACTCGGGTATGTCTTTAGTATAGATAGTCCTTCTCAGGAGTCTCTGCTCTAGTCCTTGTTTGAGCCCCTGTTTGCTGCTTGAGTGCTAGGGCTGCTCCTCCAGCCTTGCACAGAAGACTATTACCCTGCTGTCTTACTATTGTCTCCTTGACTTCTCTTTTTTTGTGCATCCCTCTCCTGATATGTTGCCCCTTATACCCTGACATCTCTTTTATTTTCCCCCTTGCCTCCACTCAGGTGTCACACCTGCCCTGTTGTTGGTCTGTTGCATCTTTTCTTTTCTGGATATCAATGTCCTTCCTTAAATATACTTTTTGCAGAGGCACCATATGGTCCTCTGATGGACACAGTTGTGTGTTCAGTGGGTTGGTTTTGTCCATAGCAGAGCTATCTGTAACTGGCTATGACCACTCAGAGAAGTTCCAGATCTCCTTTTGCATAGATCATCACAGTAGGTCCTTGTTCATTACCAAAACTTGCTGGTTATGCCTGATACGTTTAAATGCCTTTTTTTTTTCATTTCAGTTCACGTCCATTGACATTTATTTTGTCACTTGCTTCCCCAGCCTTGTAGGTCTAATTTATTTGGGGCATTACAAGTCTAAGTGCAGTTTAGTGAAGTGCCAGACTACTGATAAAGAACACATTCTTTCAAACAGATGATTCATGATTTGCCAGATGTATCTTATGCAATATATGGATAATGAGCTATTCATTATCATAGCTCATGAAACTTCTGTCAAGACATATGAAGACATGGATATGGCTCTATGAGCTCTCCAGGAGATTTGAGAGCCTAACGTATTTTGTTACCTGAAATAGGCTTGTGTCTTGAGATGATAGAGGACATCTTTCTTACTCAATTTCAACTCTAAGGATCTTCTTCTGGATTTTATTTATATTCCTTGATAAAGGCTAATCATATAACTTTGATTCCTAAAGTCCTCCTTAAGAATTTGCTTCTTTAAACATTATTTTATAGACAACTGAAGTGCCACAAAACATATTTCTAAAGACTGGATAAATACACATTGCTCCTTTAGCTGATTTTTATAGCTATATAACAGCTATATCCCTCCTGTTCCTCTTTTTTCCCACCTAGTCATGTGGTATTCTTGCCAGTCCATTGTTAGCAAAATGCTTTTCTTACAATGCAGAAACTTTTGAATTAATTTCCAATCTTGGAGGGCTTTTTTTTCTACAGGTAGCAGACTTAAAGGCTTTTCCCCCCTTCCTCTTCTGTCAGGGACATGAGATTCTCTTATGATTTTATCAAATAAATAAATCAAAAAAGCATTAAAAAAATCTTCAATTTCTAAACTTTTCAGAATTTAAGTTAGAATCAAGTACTTTTGTGCAAATTAGCACTTAATGTGTTGTAACTGCTATGCAATAACAAAAATTTAACTCCTATTCTCATTATTTGTGGTGTTTCATATCCATGCCTCATTCTTCCAGCATTTGGGCTCCATGGAAACAGAACTGTGAACCCAGACATTTTTTTGTGCAGCGACTTTATCTCCTATTTGCAGGCACTAAATATCTTAAAGGGAAAGGAACTGAGGTCCTTGTCATGGTATATTAGTGGTAGATTCCTTATAAATACAGGCATAAATTCAGACCTGCTGGCTTTACAAATTTCTCTGTCTGTTGTTGTCAGAGTTCTGCATGTGTCTCCAGGGAAAAGGCAGAAGACCTGAAAACCAAGTTACTCCTTTTCCTTCAGATTATTTGCCCTTTCTTACTCTTCTCCACAACAACTGAGCACTTCCAATCTTTATTACTGTATGGAACAAGAATTTGTTCTCCTCCTGAATGTAAGAACATCATGTTTTGACTTCATCTCTCAGCAAAAGGTTAAGAACCCTGGTGAAATGAGGGCAAAGGGTTACATATGACTAATAAGCGTCAAACAGCTAATGCCTATTGCCTTTGCATCTCCCTGATCTTCTGTTCCCTCTTTCTCCCTTCATCTTCAATCTGACTGCATATAAAATTCTCATATATGTGATCTTCACAGCCTTTTGAGAAAAAAAAAGAAAGTTAATCTCCAGCATGTACAGTAAATGAAAAAAGTAGTCAAAAGATTAAAAGATAAAGATACTAATGGACCTCTGGGCTGCCAATGAGCAAGTAGTATGGGCTGTAAAGAGGAATTAAGAGCCAGCATTCTTGGATTTTATTGAGGACAAACTATACCATGATTAGGGAAGGAAAAGAAGAAAATATGCACATTAAGACTATTATTTGTGGAGATACCACAGAGATATGGAAGCAAGGAGATCAAGAATCATAGATTGAATTCATGAAGGACTAGAAAGATGTTTCGTAATTTAAGAGAACTGGATGGTGTTTCTTTTTTGAATCAAATTTAAAACTCTACTACCAATTATGAATTAGCATGTCCTATACCTCACACATTTTTTTAAAGTGAAATTTTAACTAATAAACCTAGATATCACCTAGTAGAATACAAAATAAGCACTTGTGGAAATCCTTTCTGAGCTCATGAATCTACTTCTGGGGAATTTTCATTGTACAAAAAGCCACTTGGTTACCAAGAGTCTGAATAGAGTTTTGATTCATTTAACAAATATATGCATATTTTTAGCACTTTGAAGCTGTTGCTGATTGCCAGTGAGCTTAGACATTTCTTTTCATCAAAGGCATGTCACTGTTTTTATCTGGCAATGAATCAGTCTGGAGGTACATATAGAAGAAAAATGGTACCATTAATGTTCAGGCTAACAAATTATGTTCAAGCTGTGAAGGATTCAGTGGTATTCAGAAAAAAAAAAAACCACCTTCTATCTTCAGCCTTCTTTTTTTACTTTTAGAACTGCAACTTTATGACTTGGTATGTACATGACTTCATTACTACCTTAACTTTGAGCATTTTAGAGTCTTAGATACAGCAAAGTATAAGCAGTAAAAATATCTCCTAAATGACAAAATCAATAGATTTACTCTTGTATGTCATTCATATATTTCTTTTTTGCTTTTCACCCCTCCAATACAGAAGCTCTTAACAAAGTTGTTCCCATTTAAAGTAATACATTTTAATTTGTTACCAATCAGGCTTTCAATGAGGTGCTTATTTTTGTGCCACTTATAGAGTTGTCTACTTTGATATCTAGAAGCCAAGTGAAAAAGGAACCCAGAAAAGTTGTGATGGAAGAGATTTGAAGTTCTCCTGTGAGAACTCGGGCAATTAGAGATTAAAAATTTCCATCTTACTCCTGATACAGAGTGGACTGTATTTGCTGCTTACCTTAAGTATAAACAACCTTTCATAGCAGTCAAACCTAGATTGATATAACACTCCTCTAAACTGGCAGAAAGCCACAAGGACCTGAAAGTGCTACTGAGGGTTCTCACTTTTCTGTGGCAGCCAAATAACACAAAGTCATTCAATTACCCTTCCTCCCAAAATTTTTTGCCAGAAGATGCTATTCTTTACATTATTATTTACTCTCTGAGTCAGAAGTATATTTTCATGATTTATTTATATAGCATACCAAGCTTTAAATAAAACATGCATCCAAATTCAAGGTTCTGTCTCTAATGTGTTAGTTATGTGACTAATTCATTAGGTTTGTCACTGACTTATGAATTATACAAGTGACTTTTAAGATGTGAAGTTGATTTGGATCCATATTTCACACTTTGGAATGTAAATATCTGTTTTATTAATAGCTATTTAGAAAGAATGAGCTTAGTTAATGTACACTCTTACCATTGAAAATACGGTGTGCCCCCAGCATACTATTGAAATACAGAGTTACCTACAAAGATTTCTATCTATAGCCTGGTTTTAAAAAAACAGATGTTCTTCAGCCTTACTAAGATGGATTCCTCTGTTTTCCTCTTGGAGACAGGTGGGAAGATAGAAATGGGGACAGTAATACTTGAGGTTCACATTGTCATCAAGAGAATCCGTGTCATCTTTTTTGTTACTTCTGAGCCTGTCTGCACAATAATGAAAACATATCAGTCAGTATTTTGGATCTCTAGAGTTGGGATGTCATACCTCAATTACCTCTCCACTTCAATCAGGTGAGAATAACTGCATCAAATCAGGAATAAATCAGGCCTCTAAGGATGATAGAAGCCAAGTGCTTAATGCACACAGGAGACAAAAAGTTCTTTAAATTAAAAATTTTTCCATGAATGTTAGAAATAAGTAAATCTGCTTTTCAGTGAGTTTGCACCTTCTAATCCACCCAGACAGGATAAATTACATGTTTTTTCATCCTCTGGAACTAGGCTGGGACAGCACTTGGTGTGGATAGTATATCAGGAAATGGCTGTTGACTAGGCAGTTTGCTGTTGCTGCAAAGAACACGCAATCTGAACTCTCCTGTCTCGTGGTAAATACACCACCATTCTCAAAGAGGTATCCACCTAACTCTTCCCATATTGGCATTAATGTAAATTATTTCTAATAGAAATAATTTGAAGCTTGTTTCAGATTTGATTGAAGTTGATAAATAGGATTCAAACCTTACTAGGAGAAAAACAGAATTTTCCTGAATGCGTAAGTCACATGTCCGTAACAAAACAGTCTGAAAATTAAGTTGTCATCAAAGAGAACTAGAATCTGTTTTCAGGTTAAGAGTTTCTGTTTTATGGAAAGCAACATTCATAAAACAACGGCTTCACTAGTTCTTAAAAGTTTTGTCTGAGAAAAATGATCAAACCTTCTCTGCAAAGGTTACTTAAGATAAATGAGCATTTGAATGCTTATGCTATATGCATTTTATTGTGCCTGGCGATGGTTAATCACATGGATCTGTGGGCCCCCAAAATACCCCCAAACAGAACCAAAGCCCACAAAAGCACCTTGCTTTTAAGAACTCTAAGAATGGGATCCCATAAATCTGGAAGTACCCCATCTTGTAGCAAGTTAATGAGAACTTACAAATTTGTTAAGCCAAGCAACAGTTAAATCAAGCATAAATCCCAAACCCCTGGTGAAGGTAGTGTATAACTACATATTCCTGTAGCAATATAACAATAATTTGATATTTATTCAGGAGCTTTATGACTGCCTCTCTGAAAAACACAGCGTTCTGTCCAGTACTAGGTCTGTTGCTTTTATGTGAAGTTGTGGGTTTTTTTGCAAATTACTCTGAGTTATATCAGGGTATTACATGGGAGTATTCCTTGCGCATCAGAGGTGGGTTGGAACCTGATAATCTGTAAGGTCAAGCGCAACCCAAACCATTCTCTGATTTTATAATAAAGCTAACAAAACTCAACAAGACATTTGATTATAATACATTTATACATCAACTAGTTGAGCAGTACTGATCCAGACAGGATGAGGTGACCCCTTAGTCATTTTCTTTTCCTTTATGTCAACTACATTTTAAAAGTCTCATGAATGAGGTGAAAAAGGAACACCAGAAAACATGACTGTACTAACTTCACTTTATTAAGAGGACCAAGTGAGGGACTGGCCTTCTGAGGGAAAGCTTTACACAGACAAACAGACACACAAACCCAACCCCGCTGCGGCCCCCCCCCCCACCCCCCCCCCCCAAAAAAAAAACCCCCATACTGTTAATTGACTACTGCTGAGCTGGTATAGTTGAGACCATGATTTCATGTTCTTCACTATTTTGAAAATGTTGCAATCTTAGTGAGTCAAATTATGTTCTTGGTTATGAATATCTGCCTATCATTTGGCCTCTTATTCAGGGGCAGGTGCTCCTGATTTACACTGTTGTTGAAGGCTCCATGTATTCAGTTGGATTTATACCTTTTACCCCAGAACAGCCTCTGTCCTAGTGACTGAGACCCACTTTTAATGCCTAGGTAGCAGAGTAGGTCATCAGTATAAATTAAAGGACTTCAGAGTCATAGTCTATGAATGATTTAGAGAGATATGAAATTTGTGTAGCCTTTTCCTGCTAGTGTTTTTCCCAAAGATCTACCATTTCCTTTATTAAACATAGAAGAGATGCCATAAAATCTATTTGCTTGAATTTTAGATTCTAGCCTTTTAAAGCTTTTAAGTCATTCAGCCAGAAGTGATTTCCTTTTGCATGCATGAAGCTTTCCTCACTAGAATTACTTTTCTGGAGATACGTAATTCCATGACTGGCTTGACCTTGAATTGTTTATCTTTACAGCAAAATTCCTTCTGAAAAAAATTTATCAGGCCAACAAGGCACAGAAGTCGATGCCCTTTTACCTTGTTCCTCTTTCTCTTCCTGTCTTTGTTACTGACCTCAAATCCCAAAGAGGAAGGTGAACTTGAAAAATTGTTTGAGCACATTTTTTCAAGTATGTGCCACACTTGAAAAAATGTGTGGCACATACTATAGCTTGCAGATGTGTAGTGTCAAGTTCTCATCTCATTCATTCGTTTCCTAAAATCTACTAAGTGTTATGGTGTTGTATGGGAGAACAGAAGGGGAAACAAAAGTGTTAGTTACAGATAAGTTACTAGGGATTTCTTATTTTGAGCCAAACTAGTGATGCAAGGTCACAGGATGATGCAACCCATCTTGATAAGCATCACAGACAGAGGGCTTTTTTTAGTGATCAGTCCCTTAATTATGTAAGCATCCTGAAAGTCTTTGAATCATCAGTCAGGCATGCAGCAACAGCAGCAACAGCTACAATAAGTTCTGGGAGCTGAGCACTACACTGAGCTGGCCTAGAGGTTCCCAAAGTCAGGAAAATCCATACAAGACCTCAAAGACCCACCAGGAAGAGACAGCCCTCAAAACTGAGGTTGATGGGATGCAGGTGTTGCCAGGAGCAATTGTGGTAGATTGTAAGAGAGAAGGGGCATGGTGAACAGAGAGGGCAAACAGGTCTAAAAGAGTTTCCCAGACCCTCAGCTGTAGAAAACTCCAGAATCTGGAAGTCTCCCTGGGGCCTGAAGGCACAGGTGGATGCCGTGGGTGCAATGCATCCATATAGATAAGCTTTATGAGCAGGTTGCCATGTTGTGTGAAGAGCTCACCAGGCAGCGTACTACTCACAAATCTGAACAGGAGATTGATAAACAGTATTATGCACTGACCCAGGCATAGTAACAGCCCTGTCTTAAGTCCTTGGAAGTGGAAGGAAAATTAACTTCCAACCCTGAACTGACCCTGGTCAATTCACAAAACAAAGGAAACTGGATCTTGTCTCTCCTCAGAGAAGAAGGAAGAGTCTCCCCCTTATTAATGTGTGCCTAAAAAACAGGTATGATGTTCTGGGGCTTGAAGGAGAAGACTCCATGATAAGCAGTCAAGACCAAGTGTTCTCTGAGTTCCTAGCTGGAGACTGGGACCCAGGAAGAAGGAAATGCACTGGAAGTGTGCCGTTGAATGGAATCATTTTAATCATTCTCAGCATCATGTTGTAAGGTAACCAACATTTATGACAAACTATTCCACAAATCTCTGACAAGACATTTCAGTAAAAGGACTTTTTTTCTATATAGGCTGTTTCATTAATCAGAGGTATATGTGTACAGCTATTGAAATAACAACTCACAGAAAGCTAATGGGGCACATTGAAGTATCATTCCTGTGGTGAAGATAGTGATGGGGAACCCAGCATCTGCAGAACTAATAATTTAGCACAGCAAATTACTATACCTGACTGTGAAACAATGTGGGTAGAATGCTATTTCTCAGCAGCAGCTTTTCCACTATAAATAAGCAGTTTGCATCATGAAATAGAACCTCTTTACAAAATATATATATATTGTTTCTTCTTTTGTGTGTGGTCTCTTTGCCAGTTTGTTTGTTTGTGTTCTGAGTTGTAATTCCTTTTTTCTTTATATTCATCAGAGATTTACAGTCTCCCAGTGATGGCTTTACAGTCATGTGGTACAACTGGTAGAAACGAGAAAGAAACACATTTTAAAGGTTTTCTAAACACTGAACATGTTTCAGCCAACGTATCATATTTACTGTGCAAACATGTTATGGTAGCATTGGGTGGGGGTGTTGGGTGCAGGGAGGGCAGAGAAGCAAAGATCATCTGCAGGACAAATAATTTGGTACAATAAATTAATATACTTGACTCTGAAAGTCTGCACACATAAAGCCATTTTTCAGTAGTAGCGTTCTTGTGATACACAAGCAGTTTCCAGCCCTCATTTCCAAAAAGTTAAACTGATGAATGTTGCAACACTAGCAAGGGGTCAAACATGCATTCTTTTATTTGATGGAAAGACTAGGTTATATAAAAGTTAGCTTGTAACAAAGTTTAGAGCAGATCAAGAAAGGGATCTTAAAACATCCCTGTGCAAACTGGGATATGATATCCACAAAGAACATGGATCCACTAGATCTCTGCCATTCATCAAAGGAGCAGTATGTGTCTGTGAAAAATTGGATCTGCTTTTCCTAGGACTCTGTACACACTGGTTTTGGCAAATGCTTATTGAGATTTAGAAGGCCAAGAACTACTAGCAATGTCATTCTGCTCTACAAAAATGTTAATTAACAGAACTTTGGTCTTCAAGAAGTGTTTTTCTCCATACCTTAACGTCTGCCTCTTTCTTATTTTCCTCCATTACTTAGAAACAAATGGGTGTCCTGAGAAAAAATTTAAAAGGTTAATAAATCTCCAAACCAGTCATAATTTTCTAGGCAACTCATCTACTCTCAGAGTGTGTAAGAAGGGATCTCTGTTTCCTCAGCCTTGTACACTATACAACCTCACATCCATCCAGAAAAAGAAATTGTTGTAAGGCCTTAAATTATTTAGAAGAGTATATGTAGTGCCTTCAGAAGTTATTAGAGATTTGAAGGAGAAAGAAGATTGACTGGAGAGAGGAATAAAAAAAATCAATAAGTAAGATGACTGATGGGTTCTTCTGCTGTACCAAATGATTTTTTTTCTGCTATTTTCCTATAAGAACCTATAATTAAGTGGGAAGGAAAAAATAGTATTTCTAGAATTGATGAAAATGCTTCAGATGTTAGATTGTAAGGCTTCAATCTTCCTCTAGCCTGATAAAGGGGATCAAGATCATCCAATGTTACTACTTTTCTCAAAGAGAAGAATAAGAAAGATGATACATAAATTTACATTAAATGCTTGCTCAGGCAGATGCAGCAAGAACGGATGCAGTTTTTCCTCAGTTTCATAATACTGTGGATTGTTTCCATCCTGTGGACTCAGAACTTCTTACAAATATAATACAGCTTGGGAATTATATTGTTGAAAGTAGAATTCACACAACCCTAGTCATGACAGTCTGAGTATAGAAGCCTTTCCTCTTAAGAGTTTAAAAATTACTTCCTGAACTATGAAGGAAATAGAATTCTCAGTTCAAAATTTGACTTAATACAGCTGAAGGTATACCAATGAAGAAACAACAAACCTAAGTGCAGAAAGAGATAGAGTGTTGAACTCTATACAAAACTACCTAAAAACTTAAATTCTCCTTACAGGCAAAATTAGGAATTAAGGTAAATTATAAATGTATTTTTGATTTATTTCTAAGTTTGTTAATTTTTTGTCTAGCACTATGAACATACAACAAATGTCACAGTTCTAATGGGAAGAATGTGGAAGAAAATATGTCTCTGTTTTTAGAGCCAAACGTAATTCTGTCTAAAATCAGAAAATTCCCAGTTGGCCATGAACAATATTATGACAGTTAATAGACACAGAAACACAGAAAAATAGTGATGTAGATTTAAGTTTGGCCAGATACAAACTATATCCAGCTGGCTTTTCCACAAGGGTTAAGACATATTCAGGGTGTCTGCAGCACATCTGGCTTCATTAAAAGAAGAACATGTGGCATGAACTCTCAACTGGATACAAAATGTTAGGTTAAGTCTTTTCTATCTCTCAGAAGCATGCTGAAGAAGGACAAACCATCCTAAGGATGCTGGCTTGCTTGGGCACCTCAAAAAAGAGTGGAGGTACAGTGCATTATTATACCTAGAATTACTGTTAATATTGCTTCAGATGTACTACTGGGCTTTCAGATCTATGGAGTCACATAATGTGGCAAACACTTGTCTTTTTAGCTGGGCATTAGTACAAAACTATTATTGATGGGATGAAACTGGTAAGACTCATGAGCCAGAGCATGAGCTAATGAAAATATATTAAACCCAGAATTTTTTTAAGAAAAGAAGTGTAGGTTGCAGTTTTCACCAATTCAATGTACCTCATTATGCCACCACTAGAAGTTCTTCTGAAGTCTTTATTTTTATTTGCTAGTAGTTGTTGCTGTTGTTATTACTGTTATTATTACCAGAAACATATGTATTCAAAAGTTATTCCTTCACAGAAAACTGTACTACAGGGTTTGGGTTTTTTTGTATTGTAACTGACTGCAATGTAACATGTTCCTGATAGTTTAATGCTGCGCCTGTACCATAAAAAATTAGCCACGGTTGAACTGCATGGAAACTAAAGTCAGAAGACAACTGACATTCAGTCTTAGTCACTGGGGCACAGCTAGAAAAGAAGTGGTTTAGGTGACATTAACTCTTTGAATACTTGGCATTTTCAGGAAAAACAAACAGCTCTTATTTGAGCAATGAGATTGTTTAAAAGTCTTGCTTTCATTTAAAATGAAAAAAAAAGTGATACGCTGTTATTTATACAGAGAAAATATCACTCACATTTTCGAAAGCTAGTGGGATTTACCCTCACCTCAATGCTTTTTCTTCTAAATCATAATGTTTTATAGACTTTACCTTACAATTTTTGAATCCTTGAGCTAAACCACAGTATACAGAGTATTTTGCTCCCCACTCCAGTTTAATCAGCAATCCAAAACCTAAATTAAACTAAACAAAGACATCCAGTTTCTTTCAGAAGTCTTTTAATTCATAGGACTCTTCTAAATGGCAGCTTTTTCCTCCCTCTCCCTCTCTTAATCATAACTGACCTTCAGGAACTGCTGAGCTCTTCACAGAAACTGTAAAAGTATAGGTCATTCCTTGTGGTATACATTTCAAGGCAGGGGAGGATGGGGGTAATACATCAGAGTGATTCAGCATGAGATTATATGGTTTAGTACTTGCCTATGTGTGATGGCTCTTTGATATGCTAAGAATAAGGTCTAGTATCGTGTACAGATTTTACATTGTTTTATTTTCTAATGTTTAAGGTGAATCATAATTATACAGTAAGCTCACTAAATATGATGAGGGAAGGCATGGGAATACCAAACAATGCAGTGAAAGGTAGATTAAATATACAAGAGAGGTCTAAACATCTTTGAAGTGTCTTCAGTATCATTTTAGGCTGTGAGTGCTACGGTAGTATAAATTCAAGGGTACCAACAGGACTACAGTGTAATGTTCTGATGTAATTAGCAATACCCAGGTTGTATTTCAGGTAGCAGTTAGAACTTATATTAAAAACCTAATATTCTGTTAAGATGCCAAGATAATTTCTGAAGTAGAAAAATGTGGGCTAATTTTCCATTTTCTTTTGAGGATGATATTGGGAGAAAGGAACAAGTTATTGGAAGACCAATTTATGCATTTGTGCTAGTTTTGGCTAGGAGGGAATTAATTTTCTTTACAGCAGCTGGTATGGGGCTGTGTTTTGGATTTGTTCTGGAAGCAGTGTTGATAACACATGGATGTTTTTGTTACTGCTGAGCAGCGCTTACGCAGAGTCAAGGGCTTTTCTTCTCCTCACACCGCCCCAACAGCGAGTAAGCTGGGGGTGCACAAGGAGTTGGGAGGGGACACAGCTGGGACACATGACCGTGATTGACCAAAGGGATATTCCATACCATATGGCATCATGCTCAGTGGGAAACAAAGAAAGAAGGTGGAAATTTAGAGTTATGGTGTTGGTCTCACCAAGTCACTGTCATGCGTGATAGAGCCCTGCCTTCTTGGGGACAGCTGAACACCTGACAGCCCATAAGAAATGGTAAATGAATACCTTGTGTTACTTTGCTTGAATATGTGGCTTTTGCCTCACCTATTAAACTGCTTTTATCTCAAGCCATGAGTTTTCTATGTCTATTTTTCCAGTTCTCTCACTGATCCTCGTGACAGGTTGAGAGGTTGTGTGGTATTTAGTTGCTGGCTGGGGTTAAACCATGACAGCATTACAATGACAATGCTGCGGTTTGAAGACAGAAAACTCAGCAGGACGAGAAAGTTAAGAATGGATGGAACAATAGTATAGGGGAGCAAGTGGGAGGAAACACTGTAGTGTATTGAGAACATCTGAGAGGCATATATGTTCTTTCAAATTTTTTCTCCCTTTGTCTTGCTTATTCACTTAGTCCATGTGCACACACACACACAGACACATGCACGGCTCAATGCATTTCACTTCTTTGGTATTTCCCTTTCTTACTCCACTAATCTGAGAATGTGAGGTGGGTGGGAAGAAGGAAAACTGAAAGAGTGATGGTACCATGTAAGACTGCTAAATCATGAGCTAGGAGACACAGGGATTTTCTATATTATGTTTTGGTGACAGCTCTCAAAAGGGCAAGTTCACTGCCTATGCCTATAGGCAGTGTTCACTTCTGGAAACCACTCAATGCTATGTGCTGAATACACATATCAGCTCTGTGTACTTGCTTTGTCTGCAAGCCAGTCCCATGGCTGAAGGGCAGGTGCCCTGCAGAGTGTCTTGTACTACAGACTGTCCTTGAACTTGTCACATCATGTGGACACATAGTCTGTGTCTTAATGAGCTAGAGCAACAATAGTGCTGGTCTTAACAAAATACACGTGGACATAGAAATTGGTGTAGAACATGAACCAATTTTTATAGACTTGTACTACTGATTTTTATTGAATTAGGGTAGTATGAATATTTTGGGTGGACATATTTATCTCAAAGTGTAGAAAAAAATCTGTATATATTGTATCAGTTTCTCTTCTTTTTTTATAATTTTTTCTCTCTGTGAAAGGAAATACCCCCCACAAACAAAACAAGTAAAAAGTCCCAAGAACAACTTGACATATATTAACAAGACTGTATGATCTTCTATAATAAATTAACTGCAACAGTCCAAATCTGAATTATAATACTTTATAGGTAAATTTTGATCAGGGATGAGAAGCATTTGAATTTCAGTGAACTGACCCCTGAAAAACATGTTAGATAGTAAAAACTACCTGTTTTGGGTGTGATTACTGAAGTAATGAATGCCTTGTTTGTAAAAGAAAACTACTTAACATGTAGTGGCAAAAATATAAATAATGGAAAAAAATATATTTCTCTCTTTGGGGTTAGGTAAAAATTTTGGTAATGAATCATCTTCAAGAGTAGCATGGCAGGAAGAACATCTCAAAATACAAATGAAATGGAAAGGCAATCAATAGGAAACTGCTGTTTTTTAAATGAAATACTAACTTAAGTCAGCATTAACTCTTCCAAGACTTAGAAGAGCTGAAAGTAGTAATGTAAGCCATAGTTGCTGAAGTCTATAGACTTAAGTTCTGATGTCAGACAAACCTTGCAGAGTAGAACTGTGGCATTCAGCTTTCTCTGTCCAGCAAATAATGAGGCTGTGAGGAGATTTCTTTGACAACCACTTTCGACAGGCTCAGACAGTTGCTACATTGAAAATAACCACAAGGTTCCCTATCTGAATGAGCATGGTTACCAATGAGAATCCACCCTTGACAGAATGATAATGGCTTTAAGGAGTCCAGAAAAAGATGCAAAATTAAAAGACAGAAAGTAATAAAGATAGCTGAATGGTTACAGATGATTTAGAAAATAGTAATGAAGTCGTTGACCACAGAGCTTTAATTAATGTTAAGTAGATGTTCTATTTTGTGCCATGACCATTGCTATTTTTCCCCAACAATTTCTCTGGTAACATTATTTCTTCTGGGATTTTTGGGTGCATTTGTTTCTTTTTAGGTTGACATAACCATAGAAGCAATGTCAGTTATAAGAACAAAACATTGTTTCGACAGTTTTTCTGATTGCTGTCATGATTCTACAAAACCTCTGAGCTTGTGACTATGACATTCTTAAGTAGGCCTTGCTCATTATATTTCAGGCAGTCAAAAGCATAGAGTTATTTTTTTAATTGCAGTAGGTTGACATGAATCCTGGGAACATATTATTATTTTGCTCCATGTGTATTAATATGTTTGGAAATCAGACTGATATCAATTCTAGCCTTAAAAATACATAAATGTGTACTACAGATAGGGCATAGAACTAAGAAGGTCAGCCCAAAGTTGTTATCCTAATTCTATGTTTTTTTTGAAAACACAAGATACTGTATAAAAATTAAACGCTATATCTTTTCATAAATAATTCATGAAGGTGGCGACCCATGTAAAGAATGAAATAATACAGAGAAAATAATAATACCATCTTAAAATGGATTTATGGCTTGCATAAGTTTTCTTTTATTTCTTTTAGTCATGAATAGGCTTGTGTGAGCTTTAAAATACTACATTTACTGGCTAAATATTCTGCTTGACTATTAAAATGTTGAGATTTTAGATTCATTCAAATGCATTTTATGATTAAAAATGTTCTTATGAGTCTTCAACAGGTGGTTATAAATAGCTCAGGGAATTTTTTTCATCTAGAAAGCTGTGCAGTTTTAATTGTAGAAGCATTTGTATGAGGGGGAGGGTGGGGAGAGTGTGGCATATAAGGAAATTGACCTTATCTTAAAAATTTTGCCTGAATTCTAGGTGGGAAATCAACAAAGCTTTTTTTACCTTCACTTCTCCAATGTATTTCATTGTGTAGAAAGCACTAGAAGTAACAGTTATTTTTCATTATGTTGGGATATATGAAAGCATACCAAAAGTGGGGCAAGAAAAGTTGCTAGGTATTTCAGGACTGGCTGGGCCAGGAGGTGAGAAGCCATGATGAAGTCACACTACAGGGGATGGTTATGCCTTGTGGCTGTGCCTAAGGCTATAGTGCTTCGAACAGTGCTTAAAGGGTCAGTGTGCAATTTAAACAGCAAAAAAACCCTCCTAGATTTACCTTGTCTCGGTTTTATTTTTAAACTCTGTCAAAACCCACAGTGCAGAATTTTTACTGAGCCAAGGGTTTATTTTTCCCTTTCTCTTCTTTAGTACTGAATTTTTAGAAATCAGCCAGGCTGCAGCTAAGTTGCTAGAACAGTAAATTATATTATCTTAGATGAGACAATTTTTATTGCAAAAGACATTTTTCTCTCTCCCTCTCTTTCACTAATTTTTGTAAATAGAGCAGTTTTGGATTTTATTGATGGAATTGCATTTTATTTATTTTAAAATAGTGTTGGATGGAATTTTTTGGTTTATTTTGTTTTGCTTTTTTAATCATACACTTGAACCAAAAGGAAAAAATACAGAAAGGATGTCATAAGCACTAAAACTTTAACATTTTAATTACCTTTAGTTCTGAGAGAAAAATTTTAGAAGAGTTCTGCTGAGGCTAAATACAGAGCTACAAAGCACCAGGAACACTGAAAGGACAGAGTTTCCAGGTTAAGGATGATCACAGCATGGCATCCCATAAAAGTAAAGACAAAGTAGCTTCTAGTTTCAACCCCTTAGACAGCCTGGTGTACGAAGTCCCTAAGATACATCACTGTTCCTTTTATCTACACACATCTTGGAGATTTGGGTGCTTGAAACAAACTTCCATATGCCAAAAGGGGAAGCTGTGCTGGTGTCACTGGTTTTCTCAATGTTTTATGCCGCACACAAAGCATAGGTCAGTGTAGTTTGTGCTGGGTACAGAACTTTATACCTTCAAGAAAGAATACTATTTAGAAAGACCTATATGATCACTTAGTACCAAAAATTTGGAAATTACCATTCACATTTATTTCTAACAATCTAAAAGTAGCAGAAAGAAAGGCGAAAAAAATCCCATCAGACTAAAATGTTGATAATGAAAAGAGTCTTATGATAAAATGCAAAAATTGTACTGCTCACAGCAGCATACAAAACCAAATATAAAACACAGTGCAAAAAAAAAAAGTTAACTCTTGCCATGATGGCTGTCAGGGTATCAGGAGGATAAAAAGCAGTGACATAAATGAAAAGAACTTACATGATACTTCCAGTGGGAAAAGATGCAATAAAGGGCATCATGGCAATGATGCTACAACCACTACAGCTCACAGACTCAATAGCTGGTGTGATTTTTTCTAAGGACAAAGAGTTAAGTAGTATTGGGCATTGTATGATTGCAGGACACTCCACTTTCTCAAAGACTGGCAGAAAATGAATGCTGATAGAATTTGGTCCCTCCTTTCCTATTTTGACTACTCTCCAATTTCTCTACTAACGACTCGCAAGAGATGTCATGCTGACGAGATTTGCTCCTTGGTGTTAAAAGCTATTTTTTTAACAGCATTCTATGGTTCCAGTAGATAGGTGTATATGCAGACCCTCCTGGGCATTTGTTTCATAGTTATCAGAGGCTGTCGTAATCTCAAATCGGAGACCTAATTTGCTCTTTCCAATCTAATGTAGAAAGAAAAACTATATATAAATTTCCCAGTTTTTCAGATCTATGAGGAACCTCCATACTGGGAAAGATAGGCATAATCTGGAGAGACAAGAAAAACTAGATTACTCTGAAGAAAATTATATGAGTTTGTCAGTAGCTCACAGAGACACAGAACTCAATTACTTGAGAGGGTTCAGGGTGCACAGAAATTTGTGAAGCATTTTGTATTTGCAAAATACAATTTGCCTTCAAGCACTCATATTTTCAGAGGTGGTCCTGTGACTCTTGAAAGTTGAAGATTTACATAAGATCTGAGACTCACTAAAAATCTGGAAAGATTAAGTCCAATTCTGAAAAGCAACAAAGTAATTTTTAAAAAATGAACTTCTACTGGGCTAAACACAATAAGGGGATGTTAGAAATTCTGTAATTATATTAATTTTTCCTTTTTCCCACCTTCCCACTGAGCTTCATAATAGTACTCTTTGTATGTTCACTGCTAATCTGAGCAACATGAAGAGAAAAGAACCTGTTTGCTTCCAAAATAACAAAACATATTATTAGCTAATCCGTAAGGGAGAAAGCTGCACAGATGCTTACTGTACTGAATCTGTTTCAGCTTTTACAATGTTCTATTATATCTTGTAGGTTGCATTAAAAAAAAAAAAGAACAAAACCAAAACCAAAACAAAAAAGCCCCCTACCCTAACACAAACAACCAAAACAAAAGAAAAATCTGCTCCCCAAACCCCTAAGAAAACCAGTCTACTGTGGTTCTGTGTGTTTTGCCTAGGTTTGTTTTTGCTGGTTCATTCCAGATTCTGTTTGTCTAAGGAATTTGCAGAGGCAACTGACAAAAAAGTGTGGGGTTTTTTTCCGTATATATTTCTGTCCATTAGCCTACATAGCAGACTATGGTTCACACTGACAAAAGAAAAAAAGGCCTCTGCATTACTTTGAGTGCTACTTTGAACACAAGCCATAATCTCATGGAAGTACTAATATGACATTTCTCACCTCTTACATAACAATTAATTTAAGTAACATCATCTGCCTATGAAAAAATGGAATAAGAAAGGTGTATTTTGTGTTTGAGAAGCTTTTGCTGAACTGAGATTGAATAATTTCTGCTTTTCTATGCCTTGTGAAACTTTACTGACAGTATAAGGTGATATTACGTTGAGGACTGGGAAAATTAAATGTACTATGTCCATATTTCAGCAATAATCAGTGGGAATACTGAGGACTCAGTGACTGTGAAAAGTAACAACATAATTTTTAAAGCAGAAATACAGATATAAGGAATGGTTTAATTAGTCAATTGAAAAAGAGCCATTATTTCAGTTATTTACTACTATTTCATATTTTTACTTTACTTACTTGTACATTGAGAAACTGTATTAGATACATGCATATGTTGTTAAAGTGCAGTCATTGCAGAACTAACTAATCTGTTAATCCACATGAAGAGAAATGTGTTTCAAACCAATAGCATATAATTTATCTTTCACTCAGGAAAACCAGGTGGTCTTGCACCATTGGAGTGTTCTTTTGAACAATCATTACAAATGTTGAGGTTGTAACAGAAAAAGCCACTGGGCTGACATTTCTTGAGGAAAGAACTTTTGTGTAAATTGCGTGGACATAGAGGATCTAATAACAAACTGCAAACCAGGCCTAGAAAATGCACACAGAAGCTCAGCAGATAATTTGAAAAGCTGACTGCAATAGATCATATGTCACCATAGAAGCTAAATCAGATTCAGTAGAATAGAGTAAGTTTTACTTCTCCCATATGGATTATTCAATATCATGTCTGGTTATTTTCAATGCAAACAGTTTGTTTCCTCCCCACAACTTAGCCGAGAGTGTATAAATGCTGCTGCTACGGAGTAGAGTGATAAAGAGAAGATGGACAAGCCAAGATTGGATTCTGGATGGAGAGTACCACCTTTGTAACAAAGGATATTTAACTGTTGACAAACTTCATTTGAACTTTTTTTTAGTAGATACACTGTTTTAACCTGTTTCCTCTACTACAGCTTGCTACTGGTACCTCATGAGAAAAACAGGCCAGATGGAAAGCTAAGCTCAAACTGGGAAAAAAGAAGGAAAGTGATGCTAAAATTAAAGCTTTCAGGATGTGCCATAAGAAGAGTTTTCTTGAAAAAAATCCTAATGGTTTCTTCATTTGATTCAGCCCAAGAGCCTAAATGCCACATTATTAGTTGCCCTGATTAAGGACTGAAACACTATACCAATTTTTCAAATTCAAATCAAGATGAATCCACACGAAATATTATACTGAATTCAAATGAATCATTATGATTTTCCTATCAAAAGTTCCCAGAAATTTCAATCTATAAGAAATACAATTATCTTCCTCTATATGCTTACATATTTATGTATTTATTTTGGTCTTGCTGCAGGATAAAATTGAATTTCCAGTTACTCAAATAACATACAGTGATAAGATCATGCTATTAAGAATCAGTAAATGTGTGTGTAGAAACTGTGTCTTGGAGTCATCTGATGTGAGCAAGGATACAGTCTATTTTAAGAAGCTCACTGTATTACTGTAAAATTAGCACTTCTGCTATAGTCTTTCAGTCCCTGATTAATATTGTAGATTATAAGTTACTGACTGGAGGTCAAAGTTGTATGGGCAAAACAGGTATTCTATAGCGTATGTACAGGGTGCATACATAGATATATACACATATAACTGTAAGCATCACTACATGTCCAGCCTATCATTGAATTTGTACAGTATTGAGCCAATTGCAGAATTGCTAATGCTTTAAACATAAATCAAATTGCCTTTTGCTTCCTACTATTTCATTCTCAGAGTCAAAAGGGTTAAAGTTAGAATCAGAGTTCTTCTTCAGAAGAAGAAATTAGGCATGATGAGTTGAGAAAATGCTGCCATGACATCAGAAATGCATGTATGAAAATGCCAGGTGTAACATCATTATTTCTAAGGAAAGGGAACTAGGTCTATTTTCTTCTTTAATTCTTGTGTATCAGTACTAAATCCTTTAAGGAACTGAAGTATTTACTGCTTTTTTTATATGGCAAGAAATATGTGCACCTCATAAAAATTAGTATTTTAAAAGATCCATAGAGCTGTGATTGCTTTACTCACCACCTCTCTCCCATACTGCCCATCATGGCTCCTGCCTGGCTGTACTGCAGGGATGATGATAGTGAAAAGCTTGTTAAAGACATTCTACCACTGAAACAAATTTGATTCAGCCAGCAGCACTTTTGTGTTCGAGGACTAAAATAAGACGAGTCTAGCGCAGTTCTTTTCTAAGGTGAATTGACACCTGTGATAGCAGGTGGCTTTTTTTTCCCCCCCTATCAAAAGCTTTCCTTTAGGATTGAAAAGAACAAAGGACCTCTCAAACCACCGTTTGTTCTGGTTTTGTGTGTTGTTCTAACAGTATGTATTTTGTTCACTGAATATGGCAAAAGAAGCCGTTTGTGTCTTTCAGGCAGAAATCTCTCTCTTTTTTGACATATTTCAGTGTCCGAACGCACTGCTTCTATAAATGCAGGACAGAAGAGCACAGAAACAAGGAATTTCAATCAGCGGGGCGAATCTTTAAATACTATTTCCAGCCTACCTCCACGTGGAGAAAAAGGATGACGTAATGCTCTGGTGAAACAAAAGGCGAGGGCCAGGGCCCGAGTGGTCCCGGCGGCCGGCGGCGGCAGTGCCGGGCCGAGCCCGGCCGAGCCGCGCCAGCGCCCGNCCCTAGGCGGGCCCCGTGGGCTCCGGCCAGCCCGGGAGGGCCCGACCGGGAGTGCCCGTCCGCCGGCCCGTGCCCGCTCTTCCTGCAGGCCGCCCCTCAGCAGCGTGTACATGGAAGGCACTGCTGCTCCCGTAAACACGGGCTGACTGTGAGTGTGACAGCCTGTGCTCAGGGAACCATAGCTCTCCACAGCTGTTAGAGAAATTTTCTCCTGGTGGGTATGTTACGCTGTGCAGCATTGCAGTAACTTTCACGGGCTGCTAACATGGGGCTAAAAAGAGCGTTAAAAGAGCCAAATAGCTACAAGCTTGTGTAAAGATTTTATGTTAACTCCCCTAGCTCGTGACTAAGAGCTCCCCCTCTACTCGGCTCTCATGACACCCCGCCTGGAGTACTGTTGCCAGGTCTGGAGTCCTCAGTACAGGGAAAGATGTGGACCTGTTGGATCGAGTCCAGAGGAGGGCAAAACATTGATCTGGACAGATCTATGAGGAAAAGCTGAGGGAGCTGGTGTTTTGCCTGGAGAAAAGAAGGCTTTTAGTACTGAAAAAGGGGATTATAGGAAAGATTGGGTCAAACTTCTTAGCAGGGCCTGTAGCAAGAGGAGACAAGGTTGTGGTTTTAAACTGCAAAAGCATATATCAAGAATTCTTTTATGGTGAGGATGCTAAAATACTGGTACAGGTTGCCCAGAGAAGTGGTAGACACCCCATCCCTGGAAACATTCAAGGTTAGGTCAGACAGGGCTCTGAGTTGTCTGATCTGGTTGAAGATGTCCCTACCCATTGCAGAAAGTGGTTGAACTAGGTGACCAAACCAAACTTCTCAGCGGTTCAGTGGCTCTATGACTGTGCTGCCACTTGACAAGAACCTGAAAAGACATGGACTCCGCTGTCTTACAGGAGGTGTCCAGTTGTATGTGTCACTTTTCAGAAACTGTAGCTGACAGCTAAAGGAATCTATTAAAAGTAGTTATGGTGGTTGCTAGTATAAAACCAGTTATGGATAACATTACACCAGATTCCAGATAATGTTATAATAAACAGTTGCCGTTTACAATTACCATTACATACTCACAGAACTTTACTTCTGCAAGATCTTTCCATTCTGTCTCTACCACAAATGAATTACCTGCTGTGTCCATGACATCTCTTTGCATGGACTGGCTAACCAATTTGTACCAACAGACCCACTGGAAAACCTGCTATGTGCTTTTCTCAGCGTGTTATACTATCATAATAGGATAAAGAAAGAGAAGAGAAACAAAGCATAAATGCAGAATAAGCAACGGAAATAAAGAGGTCTAAGCTAATTTACTTTCTGTAAACATGCTGTTCTGGCATATTTCACTCTCCTAAAATAACCAAGTTGTTGACAATATTTTTGGTTTAGGGAGAGAAGGGACCTATTTCAATTCTCTTTTAGACAAATTAAGGGGCAACACTTGTGCAGATATCTAGAGTATTTTATCTGCACCCTGAAGAGTTTTCCTTTGTTAATGTCTGTTGTACATTTTCTACTTTGTTGTGCTAAGTATATGCTATGCATAAGAATTAAGCATAGATGTACTCAGAACGAACCTTCCATTCCAGGAAAAACAAACAAACAAACACTCAACTAGAAAAAGAAAACAAAAGCAGGATTAAACTTTTCAAACATAAATCGTTTGTGAAATGTAAGTGAAAATAGGTAGTAACTATGTATAACGGGAACACCTAGTAAACATGGAAAATATCTATGATATAAATATTATTTAGAGCTTCTGTTAGTCATAGAGATATGAGTATATGTTTAAGTGTTATGAGGTCTGTGGATATTGTTAATGGGCAGCTTCAGTGGGGTGCATGTCTTATAGGGTACAAAATTCTTCACACCTGGGACTTCTATTGTCTCTTTCCATCCTTTTGTGTTATACAGGCTATAGAAGAGTACTGGGTGGTATAGCGAGTCATTGAAGGGCGCTTGTGACATAAAGAATTTAATAAGCTGAATGATCAATTTTTATTTATGCTTATCCTGTGTATGTCAGCAACCTGATTGAAATACATTCTTAATGCAAAACTTCCTGTGTCTTTGTTTTAAGAATATTATTTACAGCATTGATTCATACCTTTAATCTTCTGCTCTTCCTTGTATTTACTTGCTCATTTTTTATTCTGTTTTTTTCCTTTTTCTCTTCAGTCTTCTCTGGTTTTTCATGTTCACCCACATCATCTTCTAGCTCTCTGACATTTCAGTCTGTTGATGCACACAAACATTCTGCCAAAACAAGTTAGCTAGAAATAGGGCCATCCTTAGTGACTGCTCCACTTTCAGCACTACATTGTACCAACTCTGATTGACAGAGTTCATGCTGTCAAGCCTAATAGTTCCTAAGTGGTGATTAACTGGGCTAATGATACACGGATGGGGGTTGATGGACACCTAACTTCCCGCTGCACTAATGCCACCTAGGTACAGATCCTTTACTCTGTCAAAAATACCACACTGGATTATTTACTGTGGTTTGCTAATTGTCGTGGTGGTTTGGTTGTTCATTTTGCCTCTACTCACCTCAGTTATGAGCTCTGCTGAGTCTCACCCTGAGGAAATATAAAATGCGGGAGCTGCATGAGTACAAGAGGAGTGGAAACAGAACATCTGAAATGCATCTGCCAAAAGTCTGATGCTTTGTCTAAACAGTATGACATGGCAATTCAAGTTACGGAGCTTAGGAAGTAAGTTATGGACCTATGTTCCGAAAATACATGCAGATTTTTTAAGCAACATTACTCTCTCAGGCAATCTCTTTACATCATGCTTTTATTCTTTCTCTTTTAACCTTTGTCTGCTTTGTCCTACCATATTCTAATTGTCCAGACTATAGCAATCTAAACTCTAATAATACCCCACTTTTCTTTGTGTATTTCTGTCTGCGTGTTCCAAAAAGTAAAAGAATAATTTTGAGAATTTTATTAACCTTAATCTGTCTCCACAAATCTCTGTAAGACTTCCTTTCTATTTGAGTGTACTGTATTTATTATGTCAGTGGATATTAATACAAAATATTAATGGTTTAAGCAGAATTGTGTAGTACAGGATGACAGGTAGTGTACAAAGCTGTTGCACAGCACCAAAGTACCTGAATGTGCTACATGCCCAGACTATGGCAAAAAGGAGGATCTGGAGCTGGCATATTTTTTCACTCAAAAAGAATCTAAATAACCATTAAAAAAAAAAAAAAAGCTTCCATTGTGAAATCTCTGGAATAAAACTCAGAAGATGTAATGAAGTTTAAATTTCTTGCACTGTGATAGCCTTGTGACCCACTTTGGGTATGTTTATAGTATGGCTTTGGTTAAGATCAGGCATACATCCTCAACACAACAATTGCTGTCCCGTGGTTTGTGTTGTCAAGTATATGTTCTTAAAGTACACAAAATGAATATTTCTCAGATGAATTTGATAGAAATTTTTAGATCAAATGGAGTTGGGCAGGCACTTCAAAAGTGCCCATAAAAGTCCAACTTGTAATTGGCTTAAGTCCCTGGTTCTCTGAGACATGTAAGCTACCTTAGATTTATTGTTTGCTGGTCTTTTCCTCACCAGCCGTAGGTATTATTCCCATGGGGAGATGGGTGTTCATTACCTGACTAGTGCACAAGAATAGTTCAACATGGAGCAGGAGCAGAGAAGACTCTGAGATAAAGGTTGCAGTAATAGGAAACTGGAGCAAGAAGTGTATTAAACTAAAATCTAGAAACATCTCCTTAGGAATACAGTTTTCCAAGCTTGCCCTAAGGGACAGAGAATTCAGTGGGTTTTGATATTTAAGTATCAGGCTAGCATCTCTCCAAGTCATTTTCTTCACCTAGGAATGGTTCCAGGAATTCACTTAGTGTCAGATATTCCTCACCAGATCTTTTGGTGTACAACCAACCTCCTCTCATGTTTTGCTCCTTATAAATAAATGCAGACAGCCTTTAACGATTGTTATTATTCAGTTCCTCATCTGTAAGCTAATGATATTACTTCTCTGATTGAAAGTTTTGTAAGTCTATGGTCATTGACATTTGTGACACACATAACAACTATGCAGGCACAGCTTTTGAAAAGCCTATAAATAGGATAGCCCATTATATCTTTGGCAAGGAAACAGGTTTGTTGCTTTTTAAAAAATCTAATGTTTAGCGATATTTGGTAGTATTCCCATTTACATGCCATAGAATTTCAAAGACAAATTACTATTCTGTTATTATTTTTTTACTGTGGATTACTGCAGTAAAAT
The DNA here is from genome assembly GCA_013397815.1 of Aleadryas rufinucha. Taxonomy (NCBI): domain Eukaryota; kingdom Metazoa; phylum Chordata; class Aves; order Passeriformes; genus Aleadryas; species Aleadryas rufinucha. Next base: position 68,242 of record VZTH01005493.1, read on the forward strand.
ATCATATTTTAGGATTTATGTGAAATCTTGAGATTAGATGCTCAATCCTTTTTCGAAATTTGCAGTATTCATTGCTCAAGTTGTACTCCCAAGAATATATATTTGAGTACTCCAAGGACTGGATTTCATCAGCAGAAATACACTTAGAAAATGAAAACAAGTGGAGGACAACTGTATTGTTCATGTATAGGGCATGACTGCTGGAAAATGTGGAATCAGAAAATATTGCGAGAAAAGGAAGAGATGCCAGAGAAAAAGCTTTAAGAACAAGCACCTATTTATGAGTAAAGTATTTAAGGTAAGGGAAGAAGGCCTTTATGAATGAATAAATTTTATATTATTTAGATTTTGATTTCACCATAATAGCCATAGTAGTTAAAAAAACCTGTCTTCTTTGCATACTAAATGACTTTTCAATCTTCCAAGCTTATTGAGAAGTGTTTGTCATATTCTTTTAGATATTCATTTTGTGGTCTCAGTATTCATAGCTGATGTATGTCAAAGGTGTAATAAAGAAGACTGAGAGTTAAAGAGTATTTTTAATAAATAATCCCGTACTAAATGTATGTCTGCAAAATTTGATACAGTAGTGCAACTCTTCCCTGAAGACAGTGTGATGTGTGCAGTTTTATGACTTGAGATTATCATGCCTCAAAAAGATACTCTGTCATTTTTCCTTGTATCAAGAAGTATAAGGTGCTTGTAGGGATTATGCCAATCAAAACAGGAAACGTACAGGATAATGCTGGATTATAATGCTGCAAACTACTATAGTCCACTTAAAAGAGGAACACAATTGCTCCTCTGCTAATGCACTAGCATGGATGTTGGGCTTAGCCATGTGACTTATCTCAGAGGGGTTTCTTGATTTGTTTCATATTGTTGTCTGTTGCTTATTTTGATAAACAGACTGTTGTCTGTTGCTTATTTTGATAAACAAATGGACTAGAAACTTTCTGGTTCTGTTGCTCCTACAGTTGCTGCTTTAGATTGTTTTGTTGATTACTTAAATTCCAATAAATATATTTAGAATAAAATAGAAGACATTAATGTACATTCTATGAAAGCAGAAGTAGAATTTGTAAGCAAAGTGATAACATTGCCCATCTAAACAGACAGAAAGCTCAAAACATAAAAGTTGTACATGAAAATTTTTGAACTATTCTCATGTAGTTTTGAAAGAGACGCCAAACAGGGCTCTGGGTACTTTTTAAGGTTAGTAGGCCTACCAGGTACACTATGCCTAGTGTTCTTGTCTATTTTACTGTCAATGTATCTGCAGGCTGTGAGATTCACCTATGAGTTGCTGGTGTTAGTTTTTGTTGCCTCAGCTGCAGTACCACTTAAACACAGATTTTTATTTTATTTTGGTTTCAAAGCATTAACTTCAGGTCATGCTAATGCTCTTGATTTTCTTTTTAGATTTTCAACACTTTAGGGGAAGGATTTAGGACATTTGTTGCCTTAACAGTTTGACTGCAGTTCACATTTCATGGTTTGACAATGCTGTGCTGGTAAAATGTTCTTCCACCTCCTTAGCCACTTGTCCAGCACAGAGCCAAGTAGGTAAGTAAGTAAGTAAGTAAGTAAATAAATAAATAAACAAATTATAAATAAAGTCTGCCTGGTAAAAGAAGACACTTTACATCTGTTATTTGTGTCCTTATGTGAGTTGTATGTATATAATTTGTGTCTGGTATTTCATTTGTCTAAACAAGACCAGTAGTGGAGAGCCTGCAGAAATGGTGTTTCACAAAGACAGAGATGGGTTTTTTTTTAGTAAATCCTGTGATCTGGTGTGCATTGATAATGCAGTCAAATGGAGATCAGATATAATTTCACCTTAAGTATTACTGAAATCTAAATGCTAAAATTACTTCCTAATTTTTTTAAGTAACCATTGATTTCCTTTTCTTCACCAAGTTTTACAGCAACATGGAACATTTAGGTGTAGGAGAACATAGATCATAAGTTGTGGTTTTTTTTTTTTTTTTTTTTTTTTTTTTTTTTTTTTTTTTTTTTTTTTTTTTTGTTTCTTTGTTTGTTTGTTTGTTTTTAACTAATCCAGTGAATTCTTGTGGGTGTAGTGAGAGGTGTACTGCTTCAGTCAGTGCAAAAATCCTTCTTTGAAGGAGGAATCCTTCAAAGGAGGGACTGGGCAAGGTGGTAAGAGGGGAAGAATCTGAGAAATTTCCACACAGCCATGTTTATCAGCACTGGAAGTACTTCATACATCTAAAAATGTGAAGGGACTTGAAGAAAGTTTGTTTTTGAAATACCCTGTTTTAAAATTTTGAATCTTATATATGAAAGCTAATATTGCTGTTCAAAACTGTAATTTGTCAGCTAAAGACTTCAGGGAAAAGTAGCTTGGTTTTGCAGTGATAAAAATGCAAAGGTTTCTTCCATCTTTGTTCAAGACTGAAATTTTTAGTCACACTTGCAGTTCACCATAATGTGTTGTAAGTAATTTTTGTTTGATAGTTTGTTATGTTTTTCAAAGCTGGGAAATACTTTTTTTTTAATGAGTTACTCTTTCCACTAGAAAATGTATCAGGTAAGTCCTCATTAAAGTCTCATCTGAAATGAATTAGAAAATTTAGATTTGAGCCTTGATACTTTCTTTTAAAATTGCTATGCAGAAATTTATGAATTTTTTGTCAATATCTTTCTTCACTATACTGAAACATTTTCTTCAATATAAATCTATTCCTTGGTCATGCCTAAGAAAATCAAATGTAGCATATGCCATACTGCTACCATTGTTGCTAGCTGTTTGAAACATTATTGCTCTGGACTGTAACTGTCAGCAGAAGCTATTAATAGAAAAATGGCAAAACCTCAGACACCCTAATGCCAGGGAAAATGCCTAGACTCAGAGAAACCTCTGACAATAGGTTCCTATAGGGTGTTATTTTGTTAACAGTGCCAAAATATGTAATAGTTTAAACTGAACGCTGTGGTTAAACTGGTTTTGTTTGAGGCATGATGCTGTCATATTATCCTGTTACCCTGTAAAAAAATCTAATTATAGTCTGTGTTTGTAGAGCAAATTACTGAGAGAATAGAATTAAAAAAGCTGGTTTGAAACATGGTATAATGTAATACTTTATAGGTATAATGTAATACTTTATATACCATCTCATTTGAGAGGGGTATGTTAGTGAGTGATTGATTGTAAATATTTTTCATGTTTCCATTACTGAGCAAGACTTTTGACCTTGCAATTCAAGATTTATATCATCTGGATGTGAAATTTTTTTTTTTTTTTAGCTATGATCTTGAGATCTGTAAGGTCTATTTATTATAAACTCTAGCAAATTCATAGAATTTTACCTTGCACTTCAGAAATCTGCCCTACCATTTGGGATCGTAGCAAACTTTATGTTTCAAGAAGTCTACAAGAGTTAAGTCCTCTTGTATATCAGAAAGAACAAAAGAACGAATGAAAGAATGGACAAAAGAAAGAATAAAAGAATGAAAAAGGAAGGACAGAAGGAAGGAAGGAAGGAAGGAAGGGTGGGTATCATTTCTCCTTAGTCACATGTCACTATTAATGTAGCTTCCATTAGCTATATTAAAGACTTTTTAGAAGTGGTGATGACGGCTTTGAGTCTTACAAGAAGGGCTGAGACAGGGATGCAGACAGAATAAACAGAGGTCATCATTCTGGAGCAGTTGATCTTTTCCCCAGAAAATAATGGAAAATGAAAAGATTATGTGTCTACATGAGGCACATTTCTGTCACTATGTAAGGATAAACCAAGTAGCATTCCTTGATTTGTGCTAGAGAAGGAAAAACTGCAGAATGATATAGTTTGATGTCACCTTTCAATGAGGAATATTATATAATTCTTAAACAGAGACTCAGTAGTCTCTGTTGGGACTAGCTGCCTTTCACCTGTGCATCATTCTCACCTTGGCCTAATTCATGCCTGCCTGCGCAGTAGGAACAGTTGCCCAGTACAAAGTGGCTCACAAGATGATTTCCTGTATTTCAGTTTTGCCCATTGCCTCCTATTATTTGGTATCACTGAGAAAAATCTGTCTCCATCTTGTCCATTCACCCCTGCCCCCAGTCAGGTGTTTATAGATGTCAACAAATTCCTTCTGACCCTTCTCCAGGCTACATACTCGCAGATCTCTTAGCTTCTTGTCATGTGACAGACACTCTAGTCTCTTAACCACCTTTGTGGCCCTTTACTGGAGTCACTCCATTATGTCCATATCTCTGTAATGTGATGCGCAGCCTAACAGGAGCACATAACTGGTTCATGATCGGTTTGGCATCTACCAGGACCCACATAACATTTTTAGCAAAGCTGCTCTCCATCCAGTCATCTTCTTGGATGTGCTAATGCACTAAGTTATCCCCCTTCAGAAGGATAACTTTACATCGCTGTACTGGACTTTGTGATGTTTTTCCTAACCCATTTCACCAGTTTGTCCAGAAGCCTCTGAATGGCAACACAGCCATGGAGTACCAGTCATTCCTCCCAGTTTTGTTTTATATTCAACCTTGCTAAGGATTCACTCTCTCCTTTTCAAGGTCATTTTGTATTCAGTATCAGTCTCCAGGTTATACTACTAGTGACTGGCCTCAAGCTGGACTTTGTGCCTCTGTTCACAACCCTTTTTTAACTGGCAGTCCTGTTTTAAATCCACCTCACTGTCCATTTATCTACCTAATACTTAACCAGCTTGTTTATGAGGATATTGTGAAAGACAGGGTTGAAAGTCTTGATATAGTTGGGATAGACATATCCACTGCTCTCCACCTAGGCAGTCATCACCTTAGCAGACATTCATCACAGTTTTGCTTATCAAATGCTAATATTATGAAACTCAATCATAGAATAAGATTTTGTGTAGAGGCCAGTGCTTCTAAATTCGTTGCATTCAGCAGCAAATATTTGATTGATTTTACTTGGTGATGAACATGCTGAAAATGTTATGGCAATTAGGGCTTTGCAGGAGCAGGCCATAATGTGTTAGTCTGCCACAGAAATAATTTATTCTCGAAGGGTAAAACAATTGCTGCTGCCATGCTTTTTAACTGCGTAACACTGCAGAAGTTCAAAGAAGTGCAAGATTTATCTTCCATCTTCCATAAGTTAATTTCTGAACTCTGGAATATCTGATGTGTGGAAAGAGAGAAATTAAAAACAGAAATCTTCAGGCAGTTACAAATCAAAGTGATGTGGTGGTGTCATCAAACTAAACTGCCATTAGGTTTTACTTTGACATTAACCTGTTTATGTTGTCAAGGTTAAAAAATAAAGATAAGGTGTTTATCACTGCAGGTACTAGCTATTACTTGACAACTGAGACATAAAAGTTTAAATCTATTCACACTGAATTCAGCAGGAATTTTGCCAATGGTTTTAATGGAGTAAGGGGTTGGCCTTCATTTATAAAGAAAATCACAGAACCTGCAGTGCTAGTATAAGAACTGCGAGGAGGGATAATTTATAAGGGAGATTTGTTAAAACATAGGACCTAATCTTGCAGAGCTAGCACTAGCATAATTCTTTCAACAGTTAATAAATTACAGCAAGGGAGCCTATGGTTCATAAGTAAATAACATATAAAGTAAGAAAGACATGATGAAAGGGATACAGAAGTTTACACAGATGATAGAAGCACTCCAATTTTAGAATGTGGACTGAATACATATAAATTAAAACCCAGGTTTTAGACAAAATTAAAAACATTATACAGAGGCAAATTTGCAGGTGATTCGAGTAACTAAAAAAAAAAAAAGAAAAAATAAGAAGTCTAATTTGTGTTTAGAATGGTAGTTTCTGGAGACACAGATGAGCATCAGAGGATGGAAATTTGATAAATCAAACCAGTGAGTAATGACTTCTTGAAAATAATTGTGTGTGTACAATCATTACCTGATATTTGTTAATATATGAGTATGTGCATTCTATGGCCTACTACTGACTTGTTTTCCAAAGTAGCACAGGTATTAAAACTGTAAACTGGAGATTTTCTTATGGACTCATCATATAAGTTTTAAGAGCTCTTCCCTTTACCAAGCATCTCATAGTCTAAGAAATGTTAAGCTATAAACCAGTGCCCAATGAACAAATTCATTAATTTTTTTACTTTTTTGAAGACATTAGTGATGCTTGAGACGAAATGAAAACACACAACCCATTGAAAAAGTAGGTAATGTATGACAGCATAGATGTAATTTGGAATAATAACAAAGGAACAATGCTGTCAAAAGTATGCAGCCCACTAGTGTCCCATTGCTAGTGTCACTCTTCTGCACAAAACGGTCACTTGGAATTTCATAGCGACAAAGGTTGGAGTCCATCACTCTGTAAGCGACTAAGAGGCTTTGTACAGGTGAGCAGTTCTTTTACAGTCTAGTCATTGCAGGACAGCAGTATAATACATACTAGCCAAGTAATTGTGAGAAAATATTAAATAAAACTTTTATACAGATGCTACTGACCACTAAAAAATATTATAAGAGTTATTTACTCATTGGCAGAAGGTGTTCAAAAATGAAGTGCTGTTGGAATCCAGAGTGCAGAGAAAGTGTCTCTGCCTGTTTTGAAGGATTCTACTCCCCTGCACAGCTCTGCTTTTAATCTCCATCCATGGAGAAAGCTCCCCACATTGTGGAAGGAATTAGAATCAACTGTCATGTGAACTGAGTGATAAATATTGTGTAGGACTGTCACAGGGTAAAAGATCTAGAGTTTTTAGGTTTGTTTATATAGCAAATTGATAGTAGCAAATATTTCAATACGGAGGATAATTGTTGTTCTCTAAGCCTTCTCCTTTCTTCTTCAAAGACACCATGTTCTGCAGTAGAAATGGTTTAAGGTAATTGGATGAAAAGGGCCACAGTTCCTGTCAGCATTGCTGATACATTCTTCATACATTGGCAGAAAAGTGAAAATATCTTTCGTTTTAAGTTCTTATTGGATAAATTACCTTTAAAAGGGCCGTGTAACAGTGCTAAGGTGCTCTTAATGGCTCTCGCTCTGTCAGGGCTGCGCTCATGGCTCTAGTTCTCTGATAAGACTGAATAAACATCTATCTTTTGGCAAGACCATGAAGTTCCTGTCTGTTTCTCAAGCTTAAATAAAAGGCTCCCGGAACAGGAGCTGGAAGAAGACACGGTAATTGTGTCTACAAAGTGCCTTTATTTTAGTTCAGAAAATACAAACTAACAACAAGTAAAGTTGCTTTTAGTTGTTTTTGTCACCATCATTACATATGATGAAAATTAAATACTACTATTAAAAAATAGTGACATTAGTGACGTCTGCATAAAGTGCTGACACTTGAGCAGCTATACCTGGACCCACTGGCCCTGCCCCAGCCCATTTATTGGGGGTGGAACTTCCAGTTTCCTGTTGCAAGACCAATCACATCCTTTTGAAGGATGGGAGGTGCTTTGGAGGAAATTACTGTCATGTTGTCAGATGGGAGCGCCATCCTCATACTCTCTTGAGTGGGCTGTTCAGTTTAGGGAGGCACTTTCTTTTTGTCTCTCCATGGAGCAAGTGATTTAATGACCATGGATACAAATAGGGCAGAGGTACTTAGTACCTTCATAGCCTCAGTCTGACCAACAAAGACTGGTGAAGGGATTCAAGGAGAAGAAAGTGGATGCAGATCAAGCCAGAGTTTATTTGGGTGAATTTGATTCATAGTATATCCATAGACAAGCTTCATCTAAGGTTTCTGAGAGAGATGATCAATATCTTCTTAGAGCTGATCTTCCTCATCTTTAAAAAATGAAAATTGGAGGATGTCTGAGATGATTGAATGAAAAACAATATTGCACTTCTAATCAAAAAGTACCAAAATAACTGTCTGGGGAAGTACAAATTAGTCAACCAACTTTGATACTAGGGTAGGTCATAGAGTGGGTCTTATTGAAAAATATTTCTGTGCCTGTGATTGCTAACCTTGTTTTATTAAGGGTAAAGCATGCTTGAAGCATTGGATTTCCTTATGCGAAAAAATAACCAGACTTTTGATCATCAGAAGAGGAATGGGTGTCCTTTACTTCAGCAAGGCTTTTGACAGTCTTCCACAATACTCTGTCCAAGTTAGGATGATGCAGTCTGAATAACAGAAAAACCAGATGTGTACAAAACTCACTGGATTATTAGGCTCAGCAGCTTGAGTTGAAATGAGTTGTACTCTACCAGGTTGCTGGTAACAAGTGGGGCAACAAAGGGACTGACCCTGCTTAGCATCTTGATTGTTAACATGGAGGAGTTTATGGAATGCTTGCGTATAAGGTGTTCCGTAAACAGCAGACAAGGGCTATCAGTTGATATGCTTGAAGGCATGGCTGTTGTCCAGAGGGACCTGAAGAAGTTGGAGGAATGGGCTGACATGAAATTAATTATATCCAAAAAAGATAAACGCAAACTCACACTTGGCAAGGAATATATCCCTTTACAACTCTACATGCTGGACACTCACTGCCTGACAAGCAGCTCTTCAGTAACAGGCTTGTAGGATGTGGTGGATGGTAGGAGCCTGTGGTGTATCCTGGACACAAAGAAGGCCAACAACAACTGTGAAGAGAGCGGGTTTCTACAGGACTAGGGACCATTTAGCCTGGAGAAGAGATGGCTTTAGGGGAACCTAACAGCAGCTCTTTGTCACTGACAGACAACTGAGGATGCGCCAGCCAGTCTGTTCACTTTAGGGTATGGGGGAAGGCTGTGAAGTAATGTGCAGGTGCTGAAACATGAGAGAGTCAGTCTGGATCACCCAGAGAACAGAGCAGCAGAGCAAAGCAGGCCAGAAAGTTTATGTTGTCAGCCCATATGTATATGTCTGACCTCATATCCAGGACAGCTAGAGGGAGGTTGAACTGGAGATGTCCTGAGGTTTCCATCAGCCTGAATTGCATCCGTGTTCCTATACTGTGGTCTTTTTTTATGTATGTGCTGATAGGGATGTGTTAAACCAAGGAGCGACTGGATTATAAAAACAGTAGAGGAGTGGTCAGTGGGGCAGTCAGGTTGAAGATGCTGTTTCAAGAACCCTTACAACAGACTCCTCTTGCCACCACTTAGTGACTGACTGTCCTGTCTGCTTTGACTGCTTACATAAATGTAGTCTTATGTCAACACCACAGTAAATTAGTTTTGCTTTCAACAAACACTCTCAGTATCTGTACAACAGCAGTATGAAATAGTTTAATCAATTTAGTCATTTAGTCAGTTGTGTAGGAGAATTTGAGATAGGTTTTGGCATGTGAAGGCAGCTTTATATTTCTTAATATTTTCTTCTTCTGTCATGGTCAGAAGCTCAAATTCATATTTGTCGTTTTGGTATTACATTATTTGTTGGTGTAGTGTGGAAGGAGGTTATATGTGGGAATATGTATGTCTTTAACAGTTTGCTTTGGTTGATCATTAATATTATTGTCAGATTCAGAATAGGGTTAAGACAGAACTATACTGAAAAACCTAGTACTTAAAAGTTGGTATGAAAGCGTAAATTACAGTTTTTGGTTTTGTTTTGGAAAAAAAGAGGTTCTAGCCCTTATGCATGTGAAAACAAACTTTTAAGTGCCTGAGTCAAACAGAGTAGTCTAAGATATTCCCTTAAGTTTTGAAAGGTCTGACTTATTCCTGGCACCTTTTTAAAAGTTTGGAATGTGGTGGCAGAGCCCCAGTCAAAAGTAGTTTGAAAAGTATCAAGAAAACCTTCATAGTACCTTCAAAGGAGGCACTTAAAATGTTTCACACTCCATGTGTAGAAGCGGAAGGGGGAATGACATTTCTGTAGTTTCTGATTCCCCGTTTATCTTGTCATTTGAAAGCTAAGGTAGGAAGACAGCAAATATAAGTTCTGATTGCAACAGGGCAATAAGCAATGGTGTTGTAGGGGAGAAATAGCCTGTTCCAGCTTTTAAATATTGCAGTGAGGCAAGCCTTTTTATTGCTTTCAACTCCCTAGGATTGTTTCATTCCTGTAACTCTTATTAATGCACACATGCACATTTAAGACAGTTTTTTCAGAAAGCAGATGCTCTAAAATCTATTAGAATCCAACTGCTGACAATATGCAACTAAAAAAAAATAGGATAAACTTTAGAGTCTAATATTTTTTCCCTAATCTAATGTCTTTTCCTACCCTCTCCAAACTTTCACTTCTTTTTGGCAGGGTACTTTACATATGCTCTAAACAATTAAAACCAATCTGATTCAATTTCAATTATGAAACGTAAAAGCATATATCTATTTCCAGTCTGTTTTAACTGCATGTAACTTAGTTGCCTGAAACGTAATCTGTTAAATGATTTCTGATCTTGAAAAGCAGGTGGAACTGTGTCTGAAATTTGGCACTCATGGCACTCCTGACCCCTTAGGAGTTGTGGGTTTCCCTTCAGGGGAAATAACAAGTACCTAGAGTTAAAACCAAAACCTAATGATTTCCTAGCCTGTTTGCTTTCAATATCTCCAGGAATGAAGTGGAAGAAGTTGCTGAAAAGGTGAATGGGAACAAAGAAAGATGTATAAAAGGGTTTATCATCATAAAAGTTGAGTGAAATAGAGCGGAAGTTTCCTGCTGTTTCATGTGCAATTTCAACTGGCTATTTACCCTAGCACAAATGGATGTGGGGACTGCCCTAAAAGAGAAATGATTTTGGATCCTATTGCACAATAAATTAGTCAATGTCTTGGACATCTCTGTCTGAGCTGACTTTTCTTTGGCTCAGAGGTTTTTGACCTCTTCAATAATGGTGAATAATAATTAAGTTCCTATGAGTCTTCCATTCTGCACCTCTGAGATCCTTCTTGTGACTGTGACCTCTTCTATCCTTCTCTTATTGTTTTAGGGTATAACCATCTCTACATTTCTACAGAGGATTCTCCTTCCAGACTTCAGCTTCTGAGGAATAAATGACGATGTGCTGTGACCTTTTATACTAGCACTTCACAATCCCATATGAATTGCAATTACATTTTCTCTTTTTGGCATGTGTGGCCCCTCAAGGCTTTACACAGCTGACGATTTGTGGCAGGTCTCTCCTGAGTATCAGAAACAAGATTGCCCAGCGGAACAACAGCTGCACGTTCAAGTACAGAATTATTTCTCATGCAAAAAAGTATAAGAATTCTTCCTGGAAAAATAAAAAAAACATCCAGAGATGAGTGAGACATTAATTAGTAACACAAATACTGGATTTTTTTAAATTGAAATCCGTTCTACTCCTGTATACTCCTCTGACAGTATACATTCATAACCCATACTTATTAAACATCTGTGGAAACTAAGTCAGTCATTTAGTGATCTAAGAAAAAACATGGGTAGCAGCATATGTGATGAAAGGTGTTGGGATTTATATGTTCCTCTTGCTAAAAAAAACATTTGAGGTGATTGCACTTCTAGAATTAAAATAAATATATCTGAGAGAAGATAGATACCCAGATCTGGAGACAGGGGATATACTGAGCTACCTTGAGAATATCCAGAAGCTATATTCATATTTGTATTCATTTATGAAGATGTTTGTTAATAAACCTTCTGGTCAGTTTAGTAACAAAACTTGAATGAGCATCTTGGTCTTGTGATTTTTCTTTTGATTCCTGTTTTGTGGATTCTGCAATACTGGGAGAAAAAAATCTGTGCAAGAAAGCAAGGAGTTTTATCTAAATGCCCCAGGGGGTCAATAAGATTCAGAAATCTCACAAAAGAAGAGCTTTAAGAAAGATAACCATTAACATTGTAAGAAATTAAAACACTGCTTTTCTTAGAACTTTTACATTAGGAAAAAATATGCTCCCCTGACGCGGTGAGTCGGGTGGTCGAAGGAGTGCTGCATCCTCCCCAAAAGCGTCCCAAAATGATCCGTTCGGGAGAATGCCACTCAGTCGCACAATGAGGACACACTCAGATGTACACACACACTCACAGGATAGCTCCAAGGTGCAGCCAGAGATAAAGAGGTGGGAGGGGTCCTCTGTGTAGAGTTCCAGGAGTGTATTCCAGGAGGGATCCAGGGACGGAGAGCCCCGAACAATGGAGGGCACAGGGTTTTATACAGGGGCAGTACTGAGGGAGGGTAAAACATTACAACCAATAATCTGAGGGCCAAAGGGAGGGAAAGACATGAAGTACATAAACAACAACCAATGGGGAAGGAGAGGGGTGGAACAAGGGAACTGGTAACCAATGGGGCACTGAGGAACAAGGAACCTTCTAGAAGATATGAATATTCAATAGGGAACATATATATTAAAAGAAAAGGGATGGTGGGCCAACTGGCCAACCAAGAGCAGAGCATCTACATAATGAAGCGAAGGCTTGTGGGAGCTCATCCTAACCGCGGTAGATAACTCAGACCTTGGTTCTGGCCCACCACTGGGCTTTCATTGTTCCTGTGCCCTGAGGCTCTTCAACAGGTCCTGCTGTGGCCTCAACCACTGCAACACTCCCCTATTGACCCAGTTATATGGGTCTGTGGGTAAAAAGTTTTGCCTTGCTGTTATTCAATTTGCAAATACCTTGTCTTCTGGGGCCTGTGGACTTCAGTTATCAGAACAAACAAGTTCTCAGTGTGTTATAAAGCACATTTTTAAAAAGCGTTCATGAAGTTTGTTTCCTTCTTGCTGAAGGAAAGTAAGAAAATGCCTGCAAATCAGTATTATCTTTCTAAAGAATAATTACTTGTTTGTTTGTTTGTTTGATTTGCCATATGTTGTTGCTGTTGTAGCGGGGCCGGAGAGAAAACCAACGCAGATTTGGCCCAGGAAGAAAGGTGAAGAAGTCTTTTTATTTAATTATATGCAGATTGTTTTATACCTTAGTATTCTTACATGGTGTAAGGTCATTGGACCTCTGGTCATCCACCTCCTAGGGTGATTGGTCAATTCTCCCAACACCCATTTCAAAATATTTCTCTAGTTGGTATCATAACAATTCTACAAACCATCTGCAGGTGCAAGATAGCAAAGTTAGTTTGCAAAACCCATATCATTGTTTTTAATAGTTTGCATGGGAAAGACAGAGCTCTCACGAAATGCTGCAGCCTCACAAAATGCTGCAGAAAGCTGGAAAGTTTCTCTGCTAAAGCTTTTTAGCATCCATAATATGTCTTTGTGCTCAATGTGACTTGTTTATAAAAAAATCTCTTGGCAGACCAAGACTAAAGATCACTACGATATTTTAAGAAACAGGGAGACATTCATGTCTATTTATAGAGCTTTTTTGAAACTTATATGACATGGTAGATCTGCAAGTGTGGAAAAGCAGTAGTCTGGAATCAGTACAAAAATTAGGTGAAAAACATTTGCTGAAAAAGGAGGTTGCTTTTAGAAATATCATTTGACATTAATTTTTGACCACCACTTTTTTTTAAACATGGCTCCAGTAGACTATCTTCAACACTTATCTAGTCTTAAGTGTCATCCTTGTGCAGACAAAAATATGTATGCAAGGAGTGCTTATTAGTTTCTTAGACATAGGAAGAAATATAGCCTTTGAAGAAGCCTTTGATAAAACAGTCTTACAAATGAAAACAACAGAAAAGAAATCTGTAAGAAATCTGTGATTTGGATGGTAATAGAATCTTAATTTTTGTGCAGTTTTTTAGTTTGAGTAGCATGCAAATATTAGACTTAGAAAATAGAAACTTAGAGCATGCATGTTACATGATGCTTAAAATACTGTTAGAGCACATGAATATTTTTGGTGAAAGCTACTAGAATACTCTAATCAGTCAACACCTGTAATATGATGACTAACATGATGGATCCACACTGTACATGGTAGATTGGAAATTACCTGGAACTGTGATATTATTGGTTCTACTTAACAGCTTGTGAAAAACTCTGGGTGAGCAAAAAAGCCCCCGAAATGTTATATAAGAACAGAGATAACGCAATTCAGGGAAAACTGGCATGAAATTAGAAGAAAAATCAACCTTTGATAAGGACAATCTTCTACCTTAATGTGAACTTCCAGCTAATTAGGGAAACCTGTTTATGAAAAAATGAGCAATCCCAGAAGAAAAACAAATTAAATTACAGGAAGACACTTCTTACCAGTTAGAACTAGTTCTGTATTTTTTGCTAAAGTGATCAATTTTCTTTTATTCAAGTTATCAAATTATCTCCTCAGAGATTTTCAATTTCTTTGCAGCTGGTGGGTGTTTGGATAAAACTGAGGATAGAATTCAGCTCACATATTTTGAAGGGCTTTGGTATCTTTCAGGATGAAGAATTCAATGTAAATGTAAGATTATTATGTAGAAGAAGTGCTGTGAACTTGGAAAGCAATTAAAAAAGACAATGTAGAAATTATCATCAGGTTTATGAACAGAATAAAGAAGGCTAATACATCTTTTACAGGAGTTGCAAAAATGCAAATGAATAACAATGTTTATTTATAAACTATTATCAGTGTAGACTGTGATTTGTTTGGAGATACAGCATATTTTAAAATGAAAGACAAAATTGCTGGAGTAGCTAAAAGAAAAAAAAATAAAATCTACTAAATCCTGAATTCCAAGGTTATCACTGGGGATCTATAGGGTTAATGACAGTCAAGGAAACAAATAATATCTGTTTATGCAAAAGCTTTTGGTTGGTTTAAATATTAACATGATATATTTCTTATATGAGATTGTATTAATTTTTAGGAGAATAAAATGGAAATAAAATCACCTGTATTTTGTTCTCAGTGATAATATTGTTCTGAATGAGCTGCCAGGAGAGATTTATCTGAGCTTAGCAATGTTGTTGTACCTGATATGGCTATAAGAATATTAAATGAAAGCTACGTCTGTACTTTGGCAAATCTATGCATAGAAAATTAATTTCTCTTTGAATTTTGTGAAACCTGATTTTACTGAATTATATTAAAAATCAGAACACTTCTGCACAGTATCTTTCTCCCTTACACCTCTAACACAGATGCGTCTGTGGAAGGTAAAAGAAGAATTCATTGAGGAGTGGTGGTGGTGGTAGTTTTTATATATTCTTTTTCCCCTGAATTTTAATTTCCTACAATAGTTTACATTGATTGTGTGTTTAGACCCATAGCCCTGTGCTAGGATATCCTTTTGGTATATGAGGTCAAACTAATCTCAAAATGATCTCACTCAAAATGAGCAATTCTGTATAGAAAATTATTCTGGCTGGGATGGACTTGCTTTTCTTCATACTAGCAGCTTTGGCACTGTGTTTTGGATTTGTGCTGAAAACAGTGTTGATAGTACAGGGATGTTTTTATTTCTGCTGAACAGTGCTTACACAGAGTAGGTTGGAGATGCTCAAGAAGTTGAGAGAGGACAGTTGACCGCAGCTGACCAAAGGGATATTTCATACACATGGCATTATGCTCAGCATGGAAACTGAGCGGAGAAGGAAAAGGGGGATATTTGAAGTGATGGCTTTTATCATCCCAAGTTACCATTACTCATGATGGAGCCCTGCTTTCCTGGGGGCAGCTGGACACCTGCCTGCCAATGGGAAGTGGTGAATGAATTAATTTTTTTTTATTTGCTTGCATGCATGACTTTTGCTTTACCTATTAAAATGTCTTTATCTAAACACATGAGTTTTCTCAAGTTTATTCTTCCAGTTCACTCCCCCATCCCACTGCAGGGGAGTGAATGAGCAGCTGTGTGAGGCTTAGTTTCCATCTGGGGTTAAAACACGAGAAAACCGAAACATCTTCTTGTGGAGAGGTCCGTGTGAGGTCACTACTAGTTTGCTTTTGGTCATTACTGAAAGGTTGTGGGGATGAGTGGGAAAAGGTAGTACCTTCCAGTACCTGAATGGAACCTACAAGAGAAATGGAGAGGAGCTATCCAAAAGGACATGTGACAGGAACAAGCGGCAATATCTTTAAACTGAAAGAGAGTAGGTGTAGACGAGATATTAGAAACAAAAATCATTTGAGGGTTTTAAGGTACTGGAATAGGCTGCCCAAAAAACTTATGGATGCACTATGCCTAGAAGTTTTCAAGGCCAGGTTGGATGTGGCTTTGAGTGGTCTGGTCTAGGGGTTGGAACTAGGTGATCTTTGAGGTTCCTTCCAGCCCAGGCTATTCTATGATTCAGTCTGGAATACTATGGTTTGGATAGCTGGCCTACTAAATGGGTGAAAAGACTGGGGGGTTTTGAGGACAGAGGGTTGTTGTTGCCATGCTCTATCTGGAAGCCACTTACAGGGAATATCTTGGGAATCTGTCTTGAACCTATCCCATTCAATGTACTGTATTCATCTGTGGTTGTGTCCTCACAAAATTTGTGGATGAACCAAACTAGGATGTGGTTGATAAAGCTTTTCAAAGGTCCATGGACAACTTGACGAACAAACCAAAAGGAATGCTATTAAGTTAAACAAGGATAAATGTAAAGGTCTATGACAGGTATGGACTACCCTTTTAATGGTACAAAGACTAGCCCTTTGTATTGCCTAAGCAGTGACTGACTGGTGAAAAACTATAGAAAAGGCCTGGAGATACTGATGGATAGAAACTGTTTAGAATTATAGGCAGTAAGTAGATTGAGGAAGGTGCTCATTTTCCTTGATCATTTTCTTGACACGTTAGACCATTTCTTGAGTACTATATCCAGTTTTACAACACTCATTCAGATTATTAGTGTCTTGGAAGAAGTTTAATTTACTTGAAGTATTAAAGAGGGGACTACAAAATCCTCAAAGAATAATGCCTCTTTTGTTTTCATTAAGTAGTTAGCAGGTTTTTTATGTAATCTATCTCTCTCAGTATCTCCTGCTCCCTAACTCCAAGGTACCTGCAGTTTGTCCATGCCTTTTTGATTTATAACTACCACTGGTAATGGAAAATAATAGGCACAAGGAACAGAAGAATGAAATCTCAAACTAAATACTAACAAAAAGAAAGAGAAAAAAACCAAGAAAGTATGCCTAAACAAATAATATAAGATGAATTTTGTTTCAGTGAGATATTTGGGTCATATTTTTATTGACCTTATTTTTCTTGTAATTTTGTGATGCATACTAAGGAATAAAACAGAATTTATTAGGAACTCAGTTTTACATTTGTGCCATCAGCCTATTCCAATAGGGAATAGTTACCTAAATCTATACAGTTCAACTGAAGTCTAAGGTTGGCTAAAACTGTCCAGAGGAAACAATGGGAACCATTGTAGAGCAGCCAGAATATGTCAGAAAGTGCTCAAGTACATAAATCAGTTGCTGATATCAAATTTCAATCACCCTGATATTCATTGCAATAAAATCGATAATTTTTTTTTAAGTTGCACATCTTCAAAAACTGTTAGGAATGGTTTTTGACTGTTTTAGTATGAAACCAATATCTAACAAAGCATTCAAACTTGAGCTAATATAAGCATGGTAAACTAAAATGAGAAGATGGTGGAATAAAAGCATGATACATTATGTATGAAAAAGCATATTCATAAGGAAGAACAGCGCATGAACTTAGCATATCTTTACAAAGCAGACAATGCAAACACAATTTTCTTCTAAATCAGTCTTACCAGGAAATATCAATACTGAAAGTTTAGGTACCTTTTATATCTAAGTTTTCTAAAAAATGGAGAAGGTCTATGGGCTGTCTCTTCTATTAGATTACCTCTCCAAGGCTGGTGGGCTCCATGTGTAACAGGAGACAACACTGTGCTCTTGTGGCAAAGAAGGCTATTGGTATCCTGGCCTGCAGTAGGAAAAGTGTTGATGATGGCCAAGGAAGGTGATCCTGCCCCTCTACTCAGCTCTAAGATGGTAAAGGGACTGGACCACCTCATCTGAGCAAAGTCTGAGATAGCTGGGCTGTTCAGGCTGGAGAACTGAAGGTTCAGGGCAAATATTGTCAATGCGTACAAATACCTGAAGAAGGGTTCCAAAGAAGAGAGCGCCAGGCTCTTTTCAGCGGTGCCTAGTGACAGGACAGGAGACAATGCCTGAAATACAGGAAGTTCCATCTGCATGTCAGAAAGCACTTTTTCACTGGAAGGGTGACTGAGAACTAGCACAGGTTGCCCAAAGTGGTTGTGAAATCTCTTACCTTAGAGATATTCAAAAGGTATCTGGACTTTGTCCTAGACAACATTTTTTCTAGGCGATCTTGCTTGAGTAGGAGTGGTTGGACAAGACGATCTTCAGAAGTCCCTTCCAAATTCATCCGTCCTATGATTCTGTGATAAAAGCAGTGAATTAGTAATACAAAAACTTGAGAATGTTTTCAAAATAGATAGAAAACTTTATAATTTTGGCACAATTATATACAATTTTACTTGCAATTTTTTTCTGCAGATATTTAATATTTTTTGTCATTTACTAATTTCTTTCTTTCTTTCTTAATTCCTTTTACAATGCTACTCACTTACAGAAAGAACCTATCTGAAGAGAATATTAAGAAATTTTTCAGTATTCACTTCTTTTTCCTTTAGAGAGGGATATACCTTGGTGCAGAGACACATTATAATGACCTCTGAACATCTCAGTGGAATTTTAAGTGGCAGCATTCATCTTAGTAATGATGTATCATAAAGGAGACATGTATAAATAGGAGTAAATCTTTAGACAAGTTTTGTGAAGAATAGAGTTATTCTTTATCTGAGACTCTAAATTCAAGAGCTTCATGGAAACTACAGTGTTAAGTGTAAAAAGGCTATCGTTATCTTTGATTAGAATGGACAGATTTTCTCCTCACAGACGTATCAATTAATTCAAAATAAGATTTTTGAATTGCTTTGGGTTTATGCAAATAAAATAAATTCAGTCTTTTGACTAAATGTTTAGTATTTATAAATAGCAGGAAAATACATTTTCTGTATTTGTACAGAAAATAACAGAAATATACTGTTATAAATATCAAATTTTTGGCTACTTATCCCCACCAAAATCTGATGTAAAAGTCTAGATTCTGTCCTTAAAAGTGCTTATCACTTCTTCAGAATAAGGGCCTGCTAGTTCCATATTTTTCATGGATGAAATATTTACTAATTAATTCCCTCCTGCAATTCTAATTTAAACAGCCTAGTTCCTTATATTACGCAACACAACACAGTGATTTAGTGCAGCTCTGCAAGAAGCAGTTCACAAAGAGTGATCCTTGTGCATGAAAATTACATCTGCAAATGTGCCTATGTCTTGTATGTGAGTTTAGCATAACACCAACACAATTCGATTAAAAATCACAAAGGCTTTATCATTCTGTTTAGATCAAAGAACAAATAGCTGTGGGTAATTCAATTAAAAATTACTGATGGAACATACTGGTAGTATCTGTTGTTTAATCTAGAGTGATTTATCTTAATTTATATTTTGGTCTATATTCCTCTATTTGTCTTCACAGTAGTGTTTCTGAGTGATTAATAACTACTGATAGTATTCAGAATTGCCTAACCTTATTGTGAAATTCAACTGCAGAAGCATGTGTCTGTATTGTTGCTTCTCCCTTGGTCTTGCAGATGCTATGGCTGAAGGTGTTATCACACAATTTCTAGTACTGCAAAAACGTTTCATGTATGATTCAATTTGATTCCCTGTGAAATGATATGGAGTGTGTTGGCTTGGGCTAGCCAGTGCAAGATGCCAGTCTTAGAATCATAGAAGCATAGAGCACTTCAGGATGGAAGGGGTCTTTATAAATTAGCTTGTCCAATTCCCCTGCCATGGGCATGAAGAGCTTCCACTAGACCAGATTGCTCAAAGTCCCAGCCAGGCCAGACCTTGAATGCTTCCAGTGATGGAGCATCCACAGCTTCTCTGGGTAGTCTGTTTCAGTCTCTCACAATCACCATAGTAAAAAACGTCTTCCTTATGCTCAATCCAAATCTATAGTTTTCATTTTAAAACTATTGTCCCTTTTCCCGTCACTACAGGCCTTTGTAGAAAGTTTCTCTCCATCCGTCTTATAAAGCATCTTTAAGGGCTGAAATATTGACATAAGGTCTTCCTTAAACCTTCTCTTCTCTAGACTGAACATCCCCAGTAATTCCAGCACCCAAAGGGGGCCTACAAGAAAGTTGGTGAGGGTTTTTTTACAAGGACCTGTAGTGATGGGACAAGGGCAATGTCTTCAACCAAAAGAAGGTAGGTTTAGGTACAGTAATGCTTCTTTTCTGGTTGGGCCGCCTATTACTGGATTAAGAAGTTACCCTTGATACGTCTCAAGAGTCTCCTGGATGGCTTATGTCTTGCTGTGCTGCTTTTCCAGCAGATGTCAGGATGACTCAAGTCCCCCAGTGGGATCAGAGCCTGTGAGTGTGTTTCTTCCTTAAGTAAGAATGCTACATCACCATACTCCCTTCTATCTCACAGGCTGCAGTAAGCACCAACCACACGATTTCCTTTGTTAGCTTGGCCTTCAAATTTTTACCCATAACTCTCAACACATCCATTGCTGCATTTCAAAGGCAGCTTTCTGCATTCAATCCATTGTTTACAGAGAGGGCAGCCTCTCTATTTCTCCTTCTTTGCTTGTTCCCTCTGAATGGTATATTGCAATTTTTGTTACCCATGTATCTTGGTTTAGGCCCAGCTGGCAACTAAGCACTATGCAGCCACTCACTCACACTCCCACCCCAGGGGAACGGGGATGAGAATCGAAAGTAAGACTCCTAGGTTGAGATGAGAACAGTTTAATAATTAAAAAAAAGTGAAATACAATAACAATGATGATGATGGTTATGATGATGATGATGATGATGATGGTAATTAGTTAAAAAAACCAAAAGAGAAAACCAAAGAAGAACAAGTGATGCACAATACAGTTGCTCACTACCTGCTGACCGATGCCAAACCCCCATACTGCACTGTGACTAGCCCCTCTTTCATCTAACTCCCTCAGTTTAGATACTGGGCATGATATTCAGCAGAGTTTGAGTCATTTGCCCTGGCCATGCTCCCTCACAGACTTTTGTGCACTTCCTTACCTGGCAGAGCACAAGACACTGAAAAAATCCTTCACTAAGGGTAAACAACATCTAGCAACAACCAAAACATTGGTATGTTATCAAGAGTATTCCTATGCCGAATCCAAAACACATCACTGTATCATCTACTGAGAAGAACTAAACTATTCCAGCTGAAATCAGGACACCATGCTATGTGCATTGGTATAGAGATACTTTGGTGGGGCTATTGACTGTCACTTTTTTAGAGAAATACACCATATTTGATGCCCTGGCCACACCTTAGGCCACCAAGTCATTCAGTCAGTCTCCCTTTCTAGCAGGACAAGGGTTGAAAATAAAATGGACAAGATAATGGGTCATGGTACAGACAGGGAAATCACTTACCCATTACTGTCACAGGCCAACTGGACTTAACTTCGGGAAAATTAATTTAACTTATTGCCAATTAACATGAGAATAAGATTGTGAGAAATAAAATCAAACCTAAAATCACCTTCACCTTCTTCCTCCTTTCTTTCCAAACTCAGCTTCAATCATGACTCTTCTTTGTCCTCCCAAACAGAAGCAGTGCAACATTTCATCTCTGCTGCTTTTTTCTCCTCACTCTTTTCTCCTGCTGTAGTGTTGTGTCTCTGCAACAGAAGACAGTCCTTCACAAACTTCTCTGGTATGGATCTTGGACTGCAGTTCTTCAGGCAGAGTATGGGTCCCCCATGGACCAGAGTTTCTGCCAGAAAACCTGTTTCTGTGTGCGCTTCTCCATGGACTGCAGCTCCTGCCAGGAGCCTGCTTCAGCCTGAGCTCAGGCTGCAGCTTCCTTCAGGGCACATACACTTGCTCTAGCATGGAGTCCTCCACAGACTGCAGAGTGGATATCTGCTCCGCTGTGGTCCTACACAGATTGCAACAGAACCTCTGTGCTGGCACTCAATCTCTCTTGGAGGCAGCTGGAACTGCCTTTCAGACACTGGGACAACTCCTGGTGTCTTCTTGTAGAAGCCCTTCCCATGAAAACCTTGCCATGAAAACTCAACACAGAGCTCTGTCACAGGTGTTTCACTCTTGATGCCTAGTGTATTAGCACTAGAGGCCCGTCTCTTTCTGTTACTCAAAATTCCATCCTTTTCTCCTGCTAAGTCCAGTTTAAAGTTCTCCTTGTAGATACCTTTAGATACTTTTGCCTCTGTATACACTTATAAGCTAGTTACCCTCAAAAAAAAAGGACTCAAGCCATAAACTGCATCCTCAGAAACATCCCCAAGGACTTCTTTTGAAAGGTTTTATCTGCAACAGAAAAGGATCATAGGAACAGAATTTTAACATGCAAAGTCTCCAAGTCTACAGGGATTATGCAGCTGAACAAGTATTGGCTCTGTTTTACTGGCTTTTGTGCCATGACAGTGTCTGTGTAAGTGCTGGTGTCGTGGGTATTTCCCAATGTATTGGTGAGGCATGAATGCCAGGGTGGAGGCTTGTGACCTGAATTCCTCTATCCCACTCTTTTCTAGCTCTTTTCAGACCACTTGTAGTCAATTACTCTTTTTTTTTTTTTTTTTCAGTTGTTCTATGTGCTTGCAAGAGTTCTGAGATCATGAACTTTTGGAAACTTTTCTGTTCTTTATGCGAAGCACTGTGATCAAAGTCTATATGGCAGACTTATCCCTGGGGTTCATCTGCTTTGTGTCAGAAGCCTTGTGTTGGTTTCCTCCTTCTATTTGTGGATAAATTTTAAAAGGAAGTTTCATACATTTGTGGAATTGACTCAAAGTCATTCTTCACTGCCAATTTAGCTACAGCTCACTTGGCGTTTTGAACTGCTTTAGCAACTGACTGCTATTCTTTTGGAATGAACTAGAAAAGTATAAGCAGCAGGTAAAATATATTAAAAGCTGCATTCACAGGGATCTTCTCACTGTTAAAACGATCATAATTTTCCAAACTTACTTGAGATATACACAGTATGTATCCTTCCTATCATCTCTTTGATACATTTTATAAAGTGCTCTTAATTATAGTTTTCTTCAAAATATCCATTTTCCTATCATGTAGATAAAATACATGTTCAAAATGCAGTTTCCCTCATTGTGTGATAGTCTCATTATCAGACTCCATAGCATTGGAACGGAATGACCTAAAACAGAGTTTGAAAGATTCTGACGTCCTTCACCTGGCCTGCTATTCAGTATCTGCCCTGAGCAGACTCATAGTTGGGTGAGTTTCCCTGCTCCTCTCATCTCTTTTCATCAGTCACTCTCACTTCCAGAGACACATTTTACCTATAATTCTACAACCCCCTCCCCCCCCAAAAAAAACAACCAAAACCCCCCAAACAGATAAAGCAGCTCCTCACTCTGTACTCAGATTGGCAGTGTGTTCATGTGAAAAAAATGTCTGTGTATATGTATGGGCTTAAATATGTTTATATTTGTGTGTGTGTACATAAAGTTGTACAAAATGTGAAAATTTATATATTAATCATTATAAGTCTGTGTATTATAATATCTGTATCCAGAAAATGAATATATTTGTTTCTGTTTACAGATTTAAAAAAAAAAATAAATTTATTAAATACAAACTTAAAATACCAATCAAAAAATAGTTCCTTTTGTCATATTCTGTTATAAACTGAAAATGGGAGCAGAAACTGCCATAAATTAGGAGAGAGCTAGATAAAGGTCTAGCAAGAATCTGATCAAACAGGACAGTATCAGAATTGCATATGCAGATGTGGCACAAATGCCAGTTGCTTTTGAAAAACAGGTTCTGCTTCACAAATCCAGTAACCAACTTTTCTGCTACACTGATAATAATTTCATATGGTCCCTAACATGGAGTAAGTGATAACAGTATTTCAGTTCCATGCAATTAGCTGCTCTGGGAGATTTCAAAATTCTCTTAAGACCATAGCATTTTCTTAAGGCTAATTCTACTTCCTTTCCCTATAGATTTTTGTACATCAGTTGTTCTATGTGTTTGCAAGACTTCTGAGATCATGAACTTTTGGAAACCTTTCTGTGCTTTATATGAAGCATTGTGATCACAGTCTATACGGCAGACTTATCCCTGGGGTTCATCTGCTTTGTGTCAGAAGCCTTGTGTTGGTTCCCTCCTTCTATCAACTCTTGATGAATATTGTTATCAAGACAGGATAGAGTGTGGTTTCTGGTAGTACTAGCTTCATTTTCTCTTAACTGAGGCATCTTAAAAGAGGTTGTTTCAAAGTTGTTTTCATTTCTCCAGGGTCAACATCTGAGGAGGCCAACAGCTTGGCAGGGCACAGCAGAAGCAATTCTATTCTGAAAAGCAGTAATAACATTAATATTTTAAGAGATGATAGTGATTGGAACTGTTGAAGTCAGTGGATTTATTTACTATGTGCTTTTATATTTTAGCTTTCTTTTCTCTGTAACTAGTTACAGTGACAGGAAAGTGACTTGCTTCTTTTTTGCAACGTCCCCAAAAAAATGACTGAACTAGATCAAGACCTTAATACCTTACCATATTTAATTCTTCTACATATTACTATTCTTTTTGAAAATTTTCAGACATCTTTTGTAGAAATACTGTCCTTAAAGTGTTGATTTTTCTCTCTTTTATAATATATTTTAAAGACATTGTCCTGGAAAAATTTCTTATGAAGGGCAGGCTATGTTCAAAGCAACATATCAGACTACCAATAATTTTAAAAAATGTTTTACTCACTTAGTTGCTCAAATAAGTTTCAAGACTAAAAGACATGAAAAGCTTTTCATTTTTGCTTGAAATATTTGATCGATGACATAAGAGAGAGACAAAAAATTTAAAAACCAGAAGTAGTAACATGGGTATTGTAGCAGGTTGTACCTGTCGTGGTTTGACACTGGCCAAATGGCAGGCACTTACATATGTTTGTTTCACTGCTCACACAAAATATTATTGTGGGTTACTCTCACTAGAAAACAGTATTGCTTAAGCCCTGTTCACACACTGGGACAAAAAAATTATGGTGCTATTTTTTTTTTCTGGTTTGTTTTTTCTTTTTTTTTTTTTTT
>VZTH01005493.1:93219-243460 GCA_013397815.1 Aleadryas rufinucha
TTTTTTCTTTTTTTTTTTTTTTTGCTTTTAAAAATTTATTAGTTATTTCAGATCTATGGCTTAATTAAGCTACTTCTAGATGGAATGAAGGCAAATTTCAGTGTTAATGACAATAAAACATCAGGAGTTACAGTAATAAAATCAGTAAAGAACCTCTGGACAAAGACTGTGTGACATTTAAGAAGTTAGGACAGCAAAGCGATGATCAGTATCATGAGCTAAATAAAGTGTAATTAATAATCAGGGATCATAAACATGCTGTACATTAAAATATAGATATTCTCACTTTTGATGCATCTGTCTTCAGACTACATAGGTTTAATACCATGTGCAAGAAGAACCCTACTGGATCAGATCAAAGATCTGTGCTCTAGAATTATGTCTATAATAAATAACTTTGAAAAAGATGAGGAAAAGGGAAGTGTGGTGAGTTTTTACTCAGAGCATTTCCCCTCTTTCCTGTTACTTGTGGCTTCACAGTGAAGACTATTGTTTTATGTGATAGCTCTCACTGTATTTTAACTCCTACTTGTTGGCTTCTTTTGACATATGTAATCTCTTAGTCTCATTACAGTCTGTAGATCTTGTGGGGAGAGATAAGATAGAATTGGGTTGCACGCTGTGGGACGCGCCTGCAGAACGCCACAGCAGCACAAAGAAGCACATGGCAGCACAAAGGAACACACGGCGGGACAGAGAGGCTTGTCTCTGCCAGACCCTCCGGGAGGAGGTGCCAGCGGCAGACCCCTACGGAGAGGAACCTGCCGGAAGCTGACAGACGGTGAACAGCATGTGATCACCCCATAGAAGGACATTCAGAAAGTGTGCTGCTGATGTGGCAACATGGGATAGGTCACGTAGTGAGAATTACCATGTAAGAAAATACTGTGCCTTGGAAAAGTGTATAAAACCAGCTTGTTTCTTTGAATAAAGGCTTCAGATTCCCTGCCAGTATGGGTCCATGTTTCAATCATTAACAGATCTATAGTTTGAATAATTCACTAGAAATAAGAATATTGTATAGAACCAAATATGAGTAAAATTTTCTCAAAAGTTTTTACATACTTACTGCATTTTCACTAGGGTGATCTGCTTGGGACTTGGGAGGTTTCTAACATCTTTGGTTTGAAGTAAATGCCTTACTATTTTAGTCCCCTTGTGAACTTAGTGATCATGAACTCCATGGCAGATGTTTGCATAACTGGGTGTTTAGGATGATTCTAAGTCTTCCAGCCGAGCTTTCCACTGCCTGCTTCAAGGTGTGCTGGGAAACAGCTCTGCCACTAGGTCTCTGAGGGGAGCAAATAGTCCTCGGTGATGGAAAGAGTAAACCTTTGATGATAAAGCTTCAGAGCTTTCCAGCTAATGTGGCAATGGACATTTGTCCACACTTCAACAGTAACAGATCCCACCACTCTGTAGATGTTTCTTGGAGTTAAGTGGAAATCCTGTCAAACTTCCTGGCTCCAAAATCCTGAAGGCACTACACTTTAAAGTGTAGGCACTCCAGTGCTACGGTTTTGAGGAAGTAAAAATCTTTATTAGCTAAGTGATCATAGAATTGGTGCAAGTGACATAATGAGTATGTGTTTCCTAGTAAAATCAAGCCCCAAAAAAACCAAACAAAACCAAACTACCCCACACATACCCTCAAAACTCCCTCTGATGCCTTAGGTTTTAACTTTTATATTTTTCAGATCCTGTACTGCTTAGTAGTAAGCAGTATAAACTTGAAGTAATTATTTCACACCTGAAATTGTAATTGAAGAATTAACCCTGACATGCAAATGAACCAAACTTATAAAAGGATGAAAAACCCGTGACCCAGTGTCCATCTTGGGTGTAGCCTCTTGACTGCCCAAGGTGTACCTTTGAATAAATACCTGCTTTTATTCTCTCAATCTTGTCTAGCCTCTGTTTTCAAGTAACCACATCAAGGCATTACCTCAACCATCAAAAAATTCTTTTTAGATAAGAAACAGAGTATTTCTTAAATGAAACACGAGTCTATAATATATGGTGATTATGAGCTTGCATGCACACTGAATCACTGGGCAATCCCAGAGGACATATCTTCCCATGACAGCTTCAGCTGGGTTTGTGGAGACTGAGGAGGTGACCTCTTTGCTCTCTGCAGCTTACTGAGGAGGGGAAGTGGAGAGGGAGGTGCTGATCAGTCCTCCCTGACATCCTGTGAAAGGATGCCTGGGAAGGATTCACAGATGCATCAGGGGAGGTTAAGATCTGACAATTAGGAAACATTTCTTTCTCATTTCAAAGAGAATTGCAAACACTGGAGCAGGCTTCTGAGAGAGGTGGTTGATGCCCTATGCTTGTGAGTGTTTAAGAGGCAGTTAGATTATGCCTTTAATACTCCATTTCAACTTTTGCTCAACCAGAAGTAGTCAGGCTGTTGAATTTGATGATCACTGAAGGTCCCTTCCAGATGAATATAACTGTTCTAGTCTAGTCTAGTCTCATTCAGTTCTTCCACTTTTCTAATTAGAAGTTCCAAAAAACCCTTCTAGACAAATCTGATTCAGCGAATACCATAAGCCAATAGGAGCCTCCTGTCTAAGCTGATACTTTGAAAATCACATCTAGTACAATATTCAAAGATTGCTGTGCTGGAGACTAATTTCCTCTGGAAAATAAGAGAGATCTTCATCCTCACTAAATAAACCATTTTAGGACAGCAGAGACAACTTGACTCATATTAAGTACATTACATGAGAAGACTAACAACCCTAACCAAGTTCATATTTGAATACAGAGGCAATTTAGGCAAGTACAGCAGAGTAGGGAGAGGGCACTGACCCAGGCAGCAGGTCCTAGAACAGCCATACTCTGTTCTCTCCCTGTACTCAGGTATCTAGCTGGTGAGATTTCAAACACCCCAAAGTCACTCTAACCTACACTCTCTGCTCCCAAAGTTTGGAGTTGAGAGAAGCAAAGATGACTTGGAGCTGCTTTCTGCACAATTCACTTAAGCTGAACTAACCTCATGTCTTGTGATCTTCTGTGGTGGCAGCAACAGCAGCAATCATAGCAGTTTTTTTCTCCTCATGTTGAACTGCAGCTCAAGAGGAATAAGATACGTCATGTGCACTCTTGCAGGCTTGAAACTGAGTGGCTCCTACTGGAGAATAAATGGTACTGCAACATTTTATTACAAAATATGTAAAATGTGATGGCTACTGAAACAGTGGCATGATAGTATATGCAAATTTTGGATTGGGGAAGAGAACTTGCACGTTTTTAACTCTAATCATGGAATCCTAATGATTTTAATGTGGTCATGGACATAGCTAAATAAAAGTTGTTCATTTTAACTTCCTTAGTTCTAGTTAATGGATTTTAAATAGTTATCCTGCAGAGAAATCTTGCTTGAATCAGTTGATTAGCTCAGTTGATACATAAATTATGTTTGCTGCATTTTCCTGCAAAACTCACAATATCATCTTATCCAGGAATAGAAATTTTTGCTATTTTAACTTTTTTGTTGCTGCTGGGTTTTTTGGGGTTTTTTTGCTATGAAGAAAATCCCGGAAACTACACCTTTATTACTCATATGAAAATGTAATGTGCTCTTACTCTTATTTGTTGTGACCTGCCTTGGATACACAATAATTCTGTTTCAGTGATTCCCTATAAAGAACTACTGTTTTGTAAAAGAATCGCATAATTGCAGCTCTTAACATTTTCTTTCATTGTCTTTTTTTTTCTTCTGAAAGCAAAAACACAGTTATAGTAAAAAAACCCCCATTATTAAAACTTGTCAGGTGCTTTCTGTTTTATATGGCAATATACTAAGCTATTTTCAAAGAAATAAGGAGAATATATCAATGTTTTGACCATTATCAAGGATTTAATCTGTATTATACTTTTGCAAGATTGTAGGATGTTTCATGGTAGATTGCATGCTTGCAGCAGCAGATTGCATGCTTGCAAAATTGTTTGGAAGTAGCTGTCATGATTTTAGTGGAATGATGAAGGTGCTCAGTTTTATTTATCCTCAAAAGCAGTAAGGAAGAATAAATTTCACTGTTCTAGAAATTATTTCACTTCTTGTGTTTCTTTGTGTGAGGTAATGCACCCAGGATAGGATTCTTTTTTAATTTTCATCCAAACCAACTTTCTTAGTTGAAAGCCTTTTGTTTACAGAATCAATAGAATCCATATATCATATAGACATAATGCACCCTTTAATATATTTTAAACTTCTGATTTAATGAAAAAATAAACTATGATTATGTAACTTGATTGCGTGTTAGCTATTGCAGTTAGGTTATACTGGATTGATTTCAGTCGGAACATTAACTTTTATCATGTTAACTTTTTAACTAGTCCTAGAAAATACACCTCTAAAGGAAAATTTGAAATCCTGAATACTTGCTTTCCTTGGCAACATGTATTTTGATGTTTCATCTCATATGACTGTTAGCATGTGCATTTTTAAAATTACTTTAACTAAAGCTTCACATTCTCATTTGATTCAATAAAGTATGACTAGTTGTTACTGATCAAATGTTCAGTGGGGGAGACAGAAAATAGCTAATGTGTTTCCACAGAAAAGTCACATATACTTTCTTTCCAAATGACAGTACAGTTATAAGACTCCTTTACTGAAATGCCTACAAGCCAATTTAATTAGTCAGCTAAATGAAACTGTCAAAAATTTAAGAAACAGGTTTTTAGTAAATTATAGCCTTAGGGATTTCTTAATTTGCTCTGTAACTTCAGCTGGAAAACCTGTTTATAGTATTCTATTTGTTCAGCATGGATGAAGGTCACTTCACATTTGCTTTTATCTTCTTGCTGTCTGGCCATTTCACAGATGTTTGAATTTTAATAAGAAGGAAAATGTTTGGAGAGGTTCAGCGAAAAAGGGAGAAAAAATGATGTTTAGGAGTTTCATAATAATTCTGTTCCTGCCAGCAACAAAATTAAGATCGTGTTTTTGTTTCAAATTCTAGATTATGGAAATGAATGCTACAGACAAAATTAATAGGTGTAAAATTATGGTAATTATAGCCATGGTAACTAAATTTCCTCATGCATTAGAAACTAAAGACCTGTGATACAGTACTCTGGGTCAGGCATGGTATCATTGACTCACATCATATCTGCTCACAATAACCCTTTTATGAAGAACATTTACATGGTCTATTAAAACACAAAAATATTCCATAATTAAAAAATAACACCTGAAAAGAAAGGGAGAAAGATGAAGTAAAAAAGTGTTGGCAGAAATGCTGAAGTGCTGTAAGCACTGTAGCCTTTCACTTAAATTGCACAGTTATTTACTTGAAACCACTTATTTTGAAGCTGTATGTTGGAAGACAGAGTGCCGGAACCCATCTAAAATACTCATGCTTTCTCAGATCTATGTTCTACAAGAGTTAAAAGGAGAGAGAACACCAACATTTAGTAATGCATTTGTTAAAGGAGTTTTGAAATTTACCAAATTCTTAATTTATAAATTCTAATTACCATCTCTATTACAGCCACAATACTCCATTACATCAATTCTATGGAAAGAAAATAATTAATTTCTTAAGAAATTTGTTTGGTTCTATCCCAGAGACATAAGGACTAAAGCAATGTCAGGCTGTCACAAAAAGAAGCTTCTCATTAAATGATCTGTGTAAACACAGAATCAATAGTATCACTAGGACGGCATGATCTGCTCAGCCACACTTTATCTCACACAGTTCACCTGGCTTTGGCCTGGAATTTTCTCCTGCCATTGGGTTGGAGTCTGAGTACAGGGACAGCTAAAGGCTGGGAAATTAAATACTGACTTCACTGTATTTAGTCTTTGAAATTTGCCACATCAGTATTATTTGAGCAGTGGTTATGACATGTAGTCTCTCTGTGACATGTAAACAGTTCAGCAAATTCAGAAATACTGACTCCTCATTTCTGTTCAAGAACTTAGACATTTTTGAAAACTAAAGTAAATGTATATAGTTTTGGTTCCCATGCAATCCCATTACCTTCAGAAGACTACTACACAAACCATACGTACATCCATGAATTCTCCCAACAAAAAATCTGCAATTTGTTTGTCTGTAAAGTAACACCGATCAGTTCCTCTAATTTTTTTTCTTTGGGTGCCAACAATCCTGCTTTACCGAGTGACAGCTTTGAATGCTGTCTCTATGCCAAATTAGATTAATTTCTCTAGATAAAGAAATTGACACACATACGAAAAAGTAACTGCTTTTTCTCATTCTAAATAATTTCTAGGTTAAGCCTCTTCTAAAGGAGGCAGTATCTGGTGTGTCTACAGAACCAAGGAACACAATGTAAATTAGGGTAAACCTGTAGTGCAAAGCAGACTAATGTTGGGAATTTGACACCTATATGTGTCTTCATGAATTTACTTCTGACTGATTCTAGATTGCTTCCATGCTCTGAATTTTCATAAGCAGATGCAGAGTATCATCTGATTTCCCTTAATACCAATGGAATCAAGTTTTCTAGCTACAACCTCCCTGTGTGTTGTATTCCAAAGAGAGGTTATGAAGATAATTCAGTTCAAAACCTGCTCATAAACAGAATAGTAATGCAGGTGCTCTGTTTACACATTAGATACTAGAAAAAAAATCAAATAAGCAAAACAGGCAGTTGCCTACTGCAAGATTCAGATCAAACACAATAAATTACTTGTTGGACAAATAATATATATCTTTATAAAGATGTTAAATTATGTTACTTTAGACAGTATGATACAATTTTATTTCTCTATATTCTGGAAATCAGAATTTGAAAATCCTCCACCTGTGAGTATTTGCACATCAGATGCTTTGCACTATCTACAGGTGGATTTAGGCAACGTGCTTCAGTTCAGTGCAGAAGGTTTGTTTGAAAAACATAGCTTCAGAGATTCTGTATTTCCAAATAATTTTATTGATATTTCATTGTACTGTGTAATAACATTTTCCAGAAGATGACATAGATCTGAACTGTCTCCTTCAAATGAAATAACCTGTCATTTACTTTTCCGCTGGGAAAATTTCAAAACAATAGCTTCTTATTTATATCTGACTAACAGCATTACATTCATTACCAGAACAACAACGCCCACATGAGAAACTAGAGTTAAGTGAACAATTGACTAACTCTGTCTTTCAGTGAATGCCTAGCCCATGGGCAAATTTTAAGGGAAAATGTTGTGGCAGTCGAGCCCACAACGGGAGTGACCCATGAGCCAAAGGGCCCCAAAGTGATAGTCTGCTGATGGGACAGCTCTGAGGTCTGAAGCCACCCTCTTTAGCGTATCGTGAAGAAGAATGTCTCCCCATCAGGCACTGCTGCATTATGTTAATCCTCTTTAGTTGGTTGGCCCGTTGACTTACCAGCCTCTTTACCCCTTATAAGTCTCTGTTCTAGTAAGTTCCCCCGTTCTCAATGTCTCATTGGTTCTGGGTTCCCCTACTCCACCCCTTACCCTTCCTCATTGGTTATAGGCATGTCATCCCACCTTCCCTCCGCCCCCTTGCCCTCAGATGATTGGTCCCTGATGTTCTACCCGCCCCTTGTACTGCTTAGTGTAAAGGCTTAGACACACCCCTGTCCCCAGTTCTTCATCCCTGTCCCAATCCTCCATGTGTGGATTACAATAAACCCCTCAGATCTCCATACAAAGGACCCCTCCTGCCTCTTTGTCTCCGGTGAAGCTTACAAACTGTTCTGCTTGTGTGTGTGCAAGGGGCTACGTGTCTCTACCGACACGGGTACGTTGGTGTGCTCGCGAGCGTGTTTGTGTGGCACCGCCCAGGTGACTACTTTGAGGGACGCTTTCGGGGAGGACGCGGCACTCTGCCATTGACTACAGCGACGCATCAGAAAAGATTTGTAGACTGTGAGCCATTTATTGGACAACCATTTTTTACATGTATAAGATTTATTTTTACTAAGTCTTTCTGATACACTACGTGAATTACATGGACCTGTTTTCTTTCACAGATGTATGGACATAATTCTAAGATTAAATTTTCTGGACCAGTGCTCACTTTTCCTAAACCAAAACCTTGAGAATTTGTAGGATTTATTTAAAACACGTTGTACCTGTGAACATTATTTTCAATTATTTTATTGTTGTTGCAATATGAACTAAAAATAATTATGAAAGACCTTTTTCTGGCTGGTAGTTATCAATGCTGTTCTCTCCATGTATTATTTTTCTAGTGTTGAGGTACTTTGCAATTTTTATTTAGTATCTTCTCCATTTTAATTTAAACTCTTCTTTGCAAAGAAGGGTTGTTAATATTTTTCCTGCTTTTGAAATGGAAAATTTAATTATTGAAAGATTTGGCAATAGCCAGGATAAGCCGTGTTTCATCCAAATCCATATGTTTGAAACACCCATCTGGGGACATCAAGTTTGGATTTTAACTTCTTAAGTTTATGTTCAGTTATTCTCTGAGCTTTACAGAGAGACAGACTAGATTGTGTTTAGTGCCAAAGATCCATGGAAGAGAAAACTAAGCAGCAGATGATATCACTGTCGCAGTATGGAATTGTATCAAAATCTGCAAGTGTCTCTGTCATGAGTTTATGTCAAGTAGTAGAATTACTTTTTTTTAGGTTTTTTTTTTGGTGAGGGATAGTACAGTATACTTGAAGGACTGGTTATTGATACACTAAAGTATATGGGTTTATGGGTTCCTTTAAAACAGCGGTGCTGCACAGTAATGAGAGTATTTGATACAGGTGATATATACTTGGTTTACAGAAGGCAGAATTTAATACTTCGGGTTTCTTAAGCAGAATGCTGGTGATTATATGCTTTCTAGTTTAGACATCATGTCTTACCTTTTTTGGCTTCAGAAGGCTCCTAACCTCAGACATCAGGGAGTCTTTGTTAGTAAATGAAATTTTACTCCTAATGAACGACAGTTTCCTAAAAGAATTTCTGTGCAATCTCTTGTCAGGATTTCTTTGAGATACATTTTACTTAACAGAACATAAGATAGGCTGTGCCATATAATCCTCTTTCATTTATCTCATTTCCCTCCATTGAAAGTCTGAGAGGGAGGTTGAATAATTAGTTCAATCCACTCAAAATCTAGGTGTTTAAGGTCATTGTTCAGAAGGACTTCTTATCTATATGATTTTCCTTTTGGAGCTTATGTAAAATGATGACATGTAATGACACATATATTCTTTTGCTAAAATATAAATAGCAGACAGAGACATAAATACCTAAAGGAAAAGACCACATGTATATTTCCTTCCTTACTCGTGGCATTTCCTGCAGCATTACTAGAGGCTCATTAGTATTTTCTTGAAGAACCAGTTAGACCTGCTGGCTGCAGACTCCATCACTCCCTCTGCTACTCATCCCTCTGTGGGGCTGAGCTCTCCATGGTTCAGTGCTTATGGAATACAGATTCTTCGTTTAGTGTTGATGCGAATGAGTCTCTGTGTGTTTTTAAAACTAGTTTTAAATTGTATCATACCTGACAGGTTTCTTTAATAACATTTTTCATATCCATAATAAAAATTAAATTGGAATCACATAAAAGGTTCTCCAACACCCACAATATTCACCTTCTATGCTAATTATACACATTAAAATTATCTTTATAAGTGACTCTCAAAATGGCAGTGCTGGGAGAATGTGAACAATTCCCAGAGGATACTCATTCTGTCTTCTTCTTTTTCTTTTTTTTTCTACTGTCCATGACTTGCTTTCCCCTTGCCTGCAGCTTCTAAGCAGAATCTTCTGAGAGAGAACTAAGATTTTCTGCAAACTATATAGGCAGATCCCTTGTTTCTAGTTTGATGTTTAGAATGGAAGCTCTTTAGGGAAGAGACCATCTTTTTGGTAATGCATGTGTAATGCTTAGTTTTTGAGGTACTTGTCTATGACTGGAAATTTTAGTTCTGGAAAAATAGAAATCGTGAATAATAATAAGATTTGAACAATGGACACTGAGGGAAGTATTGTCAGCTAAGTGACTGGAACAAAGAAGTTCCCAGGGGACAGTCAGGAACTTTATTTCTTTAAGAAAACTTAATGTGGACTTACTATTTTTCTCTCTATTATAACACATTTATTTTGGCAGAGTCTGTACTAACAAGTGGGATGTGATAGCACTCAGGAGAATAGTCATATTTGTGTTGTTCACACCATTTCTGATTAAAATAGCTTCTCCCAGTCATTTGTAAAATCAACCTGTTTCCTATGCAAAGTTGCACTTTTATAAGTTTTGACCCTGAAGCTATTTGCCCAAAACTTAATCATCACTAGACTGACAAGATAACTTTTAAAGGACTATAGTCTCTTATTCCGTACATTTCCTTTTTGGCCTTCTAGAGCCCCACCCAATCTCTCCATCTTCAATTACATCTCTCTTTCCCTGCCCATGTTATGGTTTGGACTTGGACACTACTGCTGGAATATCCATGAACTACTACTTCATGCTATGTAGACCCAAAGCACAAAGAAGATATGTGATTTTTCTTAGATATAGAAGAGATCTGTAGTGATGCAAAGATGTAAAGATATCTCTCCTGTGCTTTGACCAATTGTTAAGTTTTATACTGTATAAGATTTATTTCTTTATAAACCTCTTACTGATATATACTTTGATGAGACCCCTCTGATCCTCATGTTGGAGCTGGCCTTTCTTTTTTTTTCTTCCCCTTTTTGAAGCAAATACATCAGAGAAAAAGCTTCTGTTGCTAAATCTCTGCTTTATTTGAATGATTTAATACTAAATAAAAATAGAATGACTTGGAAATATAGCAAACCCTTATGTGCTGCTGTCAAACAATCTGAGCAGGGGGCTTAAAAAGAAGTCCCATGTTGCTTGTCTGTTCTGTCCTTGCCAAGCTTGTCCTCCCCTCTGCTTGTGAGATGCAGTTTGTCATCTTTTGGTGGTTTCCTGATTGATAACTACCCCGTCCACTCTGTGTTCCTAGGAAACTTTTTTTTAATCTCTTACCTGATTCTGGCTTCAGAAATACCCTATGCTTCTATGAGCCACCTGAACGCTGGCTTTTCTAGAGCTATTGTTTCTGTTTCTGATCAGTTAGTTAGAGGAAAGGGATTTCTCTCCATCCCCAAATGCCAGATATTTCTTCGTGTTCATCCAGGGCAAGTCAAACTTGTGCTTCCCAGCTACCTTCTTTTTAATAAAATAACTGCCTCACAGTAACCACACAGTAAACCATGATCAAACAAGCATCTCCACAACTTTGTCATACATGCTAAGAGATATGTACTACTGAATATTAATGAATTGCCAACAAATCTAGATCAAGCATGACAATTGAATTGAATTTTCCCTAGTGGCATTATAGCTGGCACATATCTGTAGATGGACAAAATCCTTTATATGCCACTCTTGGTTAGGTTACTGGCATCCTATAGGCATTTGTTTTCATTATTAATGCTGAGAAAATTAATCAAGTCCAATTGCAAGGCTGTCTAATGTACTGTTTTTTAAACTCTTTTCTTCCTTAATCCAACTTGTAAAATAACATTGGCGTAAACAGTTTCTTAGTTAAAACACGAAACAGTTCCAATTGCTTAATATCCCCTAATGGAATGTGAAAACACTTATATAAATAGCTGCATTTAATTTTTTTCTCTGAAATTAGGTCCACAAAAATACTGGTTTAATTTTTTTGCAAAGTTTCTGAATAGCAGAAAACATTTTCAGACGCCTGTTGACAGAATGTTTTGAGACTTCTGTAATGACAAAGTTCTTCTGAAAGGTTGTAAAGTATTTTTTTCTTCTATTCTTGATAGATTGCATTGAGGCTATTGTTGGCAAGCCTATTAATGTACCATTGAAAGTCTCAGGTGAGAACACAGTTCTGTCATACCACTCCCTGTGCAGATGTAGAATGACTAAGGCATAGATTTTGTCTTGAGCAGATATGTTTAAAACATTCCTTTGAAGAGAAAAGTCATGCCACTGAAACCATGGAAGAGCTCTACTTCTAAAACAATTCTGTGTGTAAGAATTACTTTGATAATACTAGAATAATGTCAGACTAATTCTCCTCTTACAGATGGTTTGTTTTTACAAAAATGTAATTTCACTGATTTCACCAAATGCATACTAAATTTGCATCATGGTAAACAAGAAGAGACTGTGACTCATGGTTTATTTTACCTACTTGCCAGTTGATTACAGAGTGCTTGTGTTGACAGGCACTTAAACAGTTACTAAAGGAGCACAGGGTGAATTATATAATAGTTTTTCTTAATGAAAGCCAAATATCTCTGGATAGAAAGCCAAATATCTCTGGATAGATTATGTATGCTTAATGCCATAATGCTTAATGGCATTAAGCAAACATAAAGACAGTTCTGGATTCAAGACAAAGAATTTAATTTGATGAAACAAATTAAACTTTTAACAATGAATATTGTCTATGTCAAGAGGCAAGAAAGAATTGCAATTAAGAATTCACCCCATTATTAACCTGTTTCTATTTTTGGCATAATTTTAACAAATTTCTAGGATTCTTAATAGGGAAGGAGAGAACTTGCACCAGTTTTATCCTTTTCTTGTTAATTTCTGTGTCAGAAAAGAAATCAACTATCATATCAGCTAATAAAACAACATTGTTGCTAAGAGGATCTAAAAATTTAGATCTAAAAACTTTGAATAAATCACATGTATTGATTAATATCTTAATTAGTGTCACTTATACTATAAACACTTTGCATATGAGGAACTAAGACATGAGATCTGATAAATTTTTCTTGAAAGAATAAGTAAGTGAAACAAATTGCAATTTAGCTGTGAGCTAGTGCTGTAAAATAGATTTACAATCAGTCTTTAGCTGGCTACCTTTCAGACAAACTTAGAACAAAATTCAAAAGATGATCATTTTTAAGACTATGTTTATTTAAAAAAATCCCACAAAAACTAAAAGTGTTTTAATTAAATGAATTTTTGAAAAATAAAGAAGAAATAATCTGTTTCTGCAGTACATGAAGATGATTGTAAAGAGATTGGTATCTCACGTCAAAATCATGTTTCATGGTACAATTTCTATGGTATCACCCTTGCCTTCTGATACCAACACTGATGACTATTTAATATAATGTTGGGTACATTTTATGAGCTTAAAATATGACTTATTTAGTTCACACAGTCCAGGTTTTATCTTTTGCACAGACTTTTTTCTAGTTCTCCATATAATGTTAATTACTTACATTCAGTTTCTCTTCTAGATCTAAATAAAGCTGAGTAGGTACTGATATAAATGATGATAAAATCTTCAAGTTGCCTGAATATTTATCCAGAAAATTTGAGGATATGATAGTTTTGTGTCTTGTCTGTGCAGCTAGTCAAGCAACTATCTTTTCTGGAGAAACCTTCCGAAGTTTAGTGTAGTAGAAAGCCTCCTCATCTCTTCCCTATTCCACCCTTATGCTTAACGAATAACAGAGCAACTTGCAAAGCAGAAACCTGACATCTCTGAAGCACTGACATGTTTTTAGGTGTGTGCTTGGAATCAACTTTTGACGCCTCACTTATTGTAGTCCTTTTTTTATCGTTTTTTTATACTTGCTGTGCAGTTTCTATATTTTGTACCTTGTTATACTTTCTTTCTCGTATTGTCAGCTTCTTTTTTTGATAGTTTTTAGTAGAAAGGAAAGCATGAAAATCAGTATCTCCCTCAAGGCCATTAAAACCAATCATTAGTAGGATAACAGTAAGTTGCCATAGCATCTTTAAATTTGAATCTTTAGAGTCCAGTGCTTGCTGCTTCCTCTCTTCTTTACCAGCTACACACTCTCCATGCTAGGCTTTATGTTTGAGAGCACACTGCTTATTCTGAGGAACAGTACTCGCCCTGTAGCAGGGCTTTGCCTGGAGTGGAGGTAAACCAGCTTGAGCTTTATTCTATTTACAGAAGTTACTGATAAAGAATGGAGAAGGGGTCGCACTGCTTTTTGTCTTGAGGAATGCTGAAACAAGACTTTACTCATCAATCCCAAAGTTAAACATTCTAAGGAAGAACAATACTTCAGACACAAGCACTCGTGAGGTGTGGGAGATCTGATAACAGAACAAGTGATGGTACTGATAACTTATTCAAAGCTGCTCAGCTGACACACCCAGCCTAGAAATGTATGATTGACAGTCAATCGCTTTATTCCAGAAAAGCCCTGGCCCACTTTTCAATGGCAGGGACTTCTAACACACCCCTTCTCAGAGTGTGTGTGGAGCTTCCTCCCTTGAGTGCGAATGTCTCTAAAGGTTACTCCTCGAGGCTGATCAAAAGAGATGTGCCGATGGTCATTGATACAGGTGAGTAGTATCGACTTCTACACAGTAATAATTTTTGCTAGCTTTAATATCATTGCTTCGATATTTTTCAGTAATAGTTCACTATACTAATAGTTATAGCTACATATACTATGCAGTAAATACTGCTGATTAAAGTCTTTTCGTCTAATTGTTACCATACGTTTAAATAATTAATTAATTTTATTAATATAAATATATTTGGTGTGCAGTCCTTGATCCTGGACAAAATTGTATAAAGGCTCCATTACACGTGCATAAACCTTTAGACATAAACCATTGACCGTGTTTGGATTGGATCCAGTCACACCTGGGCTCCTCTTTGAGAGGGAGTTTTGGAGTCATGTGGCCCTTTCTGAAACTCTTGACTCAACAAGAGAGTCTCCCTGATAAAACTTGTCCAAAGCTTCTGTTTTGCTTGCAATAGCTCCCCCCAAACTTCCTCAAAATAAGTGTTTTAAAACTAAAGCCACAGAAGTTACTCTCTGTAGTAAAAACCAAAACAGAAAACAAATTGTTCTGCAAGAATATGATCATTTTCATCAGCATGTTAATGAACAAATTCAGAAAAAAACAAACACACAATTATGAAGTTTAGGTGTTGAAATGAATGCTAGTCACCAAAGTCCTAAATCTAAGAGATCTAAGGGACTTGGAGGAGAGGAATTTTTAAAAGCACTTTCTTAAATGAAAAGGCTTGTGAATAGCTTTGGGCTGTTGATAACGCATGATGTTATATTCCCACATCATCTCTTCTTTGTGAGACAGAAAACACCCTATGTCCCATCTCCTTGCATTAGGTGTCGCATTTAAAATGCAGTAAAAGTTGGTCATTCACTCCTGTGTACAGCAGACGATGCAAAAATTTGTGACATGGCCTAAAATTTTATTTTTTGAGGTCCTATTAAATACTTTGATTATGCTTTGTGTACATAATTTAGGATACAGTAACAACTAATTATGTTTTAAATACGATTTTTACAACTTGTTATCAAATTCTTTTCTTAAATATTCTTAAAAGAAAAATATTGAGAATTCTGAGTCAGGGACTTGTAACTAAAATTAACTTATTGTAGTGCTGGTAAGCTGCAAAAAGAACAGTAGATCAGGACTGTCATGTCTAAATGTTGAATGGCCAAAGGTCTGGGACATGGGAAAAAAAAGGTGAATTCTAAGTTTTCTCCTTTCTTTTTCTAATCAGCATCCCACAGATGAATCTTCTGTTTAATGAGCAGCAGCTGTTAGAAGGTGATCAGATACTGTGGTGCTGAAAGTGCTACAGATGTGTAAGTTAAGTGGATATTCAGGTTGATTTTCTTTAGGCACTTTGTCAAAAGAGATAAAAGAAACAGAATGGAAGAGTGTTTTAAGGAAAGTAATTAGAATGAGCAGG
Organism: Aleadryas rufinucha; assembly: GCA_013397815.1. Lineage (NCBI taxonomy): Eukaryota > Metazoa > Chordata > Aves > Passeriformes > Aleadryas > Aleadryas rufinucha. The sequence goes on from VZTH01005493.1 coordinate 108,904, forward strand.
TGAAGTGCCTTACAGTACTGTGAGGAAGTCATTTGAAGAGAGGTGTTGAGATATGAGTAGGTGAAATATTTGAAGGGTCTTAAAAAGTAACGTCAAGTTAGGTCAAATGAAAATGAAAAATGCAGTATAAAGGATAGCCTTTTGGCCTCAAGATTAAAGGTTTGGTTTGATGTGCTTAATAAGAAGTAACAGAGGAATGAAGCAAAATAAGGTGGGTGAAGAAATCGTTATACAGAGTACTCAGTAAAAGAGTTTTGGGAGAACTTCTGAGGCAGAGAAGAAAAACTAAATATTCCACTTGGAGTGATGCAATTTGTATAAGATACCAAAAAGTCCAAATATACTTTAAAATATGCAATGTGAAGAAAAAAGATCTATTAACATCCTTGGAACAGTCTCAGAAAGAGACATCAGAGAATGATGTGCACAGATCATCTACCAGTAACTTGGCAGAATTCTATGCCATTAAGCAAAAGCATATCGAATGAAGAATACTTTGAGAAAACAAGATCAATCCTGATACAATTGTCCATCCACTTACAGCTGCATGTCAGAAAATCAAAAAATAATTTGAAGAACTGTGAGACTTAAATCAGAAACAGTGTGAGAGATTTGAAAGCTGTCAATGGAGTAATCACTCTTTCTTGTTTCCAAAAGCAGTCATCCTCTAGAAAAATCAAATTCATATGTAATAGTGGTTTGTTTGTTTGTTTGTTTTTCTCTAATTCAGTATTGTTTTTCTCTTTCTGTATTGGCGCAATCCTTTCAGGCCTACACCATTATGCAATAGGTTGTCATGAGATTCAGGATCCATCCCCTGTATTACTCTTTTAATGTTTTTTAATGTTTTTCTCTCTGCCTGTGTTATTTGGTCGTGGGTATAAAGGAGACACTTCACAGACAGATTTTTAAAATGTCTGGCTTCACTTTTCAGTTCATTCCGTTAGATGTAAATAATTTATGTTCAGTTTACAGGTTCAGGCCTATAATTTAGCATACCTTGCTTTAAATGATGCTTGTCAATAAAATAAGGATTTTCCATAGTATGTAATAAACTGATTTGTCATTTCAGGCTGCAAGAAAAGACAAAAGACCTGCCACATTAAAATGTTTTTCATACTGTTGTGTCTGTTCTTTTCATATTCACCAAAAGGAAGTTTGACTTTGTACTGGGCACCATTGAAACAGTAACACCTGTATATCACAGCTATGCAGCCATATACTCCTTTAACAGGACAAGAAATAATTTATTTTCTATTTATATCAGTAAGTTATTAAGTTATTACTCATAACTTAAATAAAGTGTGAAATCATGGCACTGCTGAAGTGCTTCAGATGCTTTGAAGACCAAGATTGCAGTTCAGATTTTTCTTAACTTCAGTTTGTGTATGATGAAGAGGCAGCTAAAACTTTTTGAAAGCACATACAGAGACAGGAATGATATTTTCGTTTTTGAAGAAGGTGGTCTGGGCTTAAAATATTAAGACCAGAAACTGAAGCTTATCAGCTAAAGGAATGTTGTTATGGCCATTGAGAACCTGAAAGAAAGATCCTGTGGGATGGGGTTTGTGATGAGAAAGTGATAGAAAAGATAATAACAGACTACTTGTATGTCTCTCACATATTTCCAACAAGCACAAAGAGCAAAAGAGAAATATCCTTGCTCTGAAATTTGGTCTCTGCTTCTATTCTGCTACAGTGATCCCTTGTGTGATGTTCCCAAGAGGGGATGTGAAATACATTAGACATTTTATTTCTCCAGGTTTCTGGCTGGCTGAAGGGAAAGCAGCAGAACATTATATGAACTAAAGCCTGACCTAGGCAGTTTTAGCATGCATTAACACTTCTCTCTAAACTCATTCAGCCACATCGCATTCTCAGTAAGTGATGCTCCCTTAAAAGGCAGATGTCTGGCCAAAAGCAGCAATCTCTTCAGTTTCTGCAGCCCTCTAAGCCTATTCATGTTCCGTGACAGGTGTCTCCTTTTTCCCTGAAGTAATAGAAAGAAAACCACTTTTGCTCCTCTTTGCTTTCCTGAGAAAGAGCAGCGTCTTGGCTATGTTCAGATTGTCACACTGTATAATCCTTGGTAAAAGCAGAGCAGCTACTGAATATCCTGGTGTAAATGGCATAAGACTCATACTCCAGAACTGTCTGTATGTGTCAGTTTACATTAAGTCACAAAGAAGAGACTGGGGCTGTTAAATTTCTTCTGGCTGGTAACAAATGGTTTGACCTCTGTCAAGTTTAAATCATTCATTCACAAATAAAGATATTTTTCTGATACTATTTTTTTTTCTCTTTTTTCCCCCTTTATATTTCTTACCATAAAATGGGTGGTAATGATGAGTGGCTTCTTGTTCTGTTCTGCAAGGGAAAGAGACTGCATGTCATTGATTTAGCCATGTTCAATTATAGAAATTTTATTGTCGATACTTCCTCTGCCTACTGTAGAAAAAGTATTACAAGAGTCTTTATTGGCTTTCTAAGCTGAGACAACTTGCTGACAGATATTTGTGAGTACTTGGGAAATACAGCTTAAATATGAACCTAGTAAGGGAGAAACAAGGACACGAAATATGGAGCATGGGAAACTTAATCTAAGACAACATGAATATATTCATCTTTAATTTCCAGTTTATATAGTGAATCTCTGAGCATAATTTTTGTATCATCAAAATGACTGAATTCTATTGCTTTTCGGTCTACATAGAGTTGTGGTCTTCTTTTTTCCTGCAGAAAAGGGACACCACACAGGAAAGAACCTGAGGTCATGGTCAATAGCAAACTGACCATAAGCTAGGAGTGCACTGTATGGCCGTGAAGGCAAATAGCCTCCTGAGCTCCATTAGAAAAAGTATTGACAGCAGGTTAAGGCAGGTGACCCTGTCCTCTCCTTTCAGCCCTGATGAGAGACATCTATGTAGCTTTAAGGGGTTGAAGCATGATGAAAGTATCAGAGAGGTGGAAGTGCTCAGAGTAGAGAAGACTCAGGCAATTATATATGTGTATAAATATTTGATAGGAGAGAACAAAGAGGGACCCACTTCTCACAGGTAATGGACACAAATTGAAATACAGGATACTGTCGCTAAACAGAAGGAAACACTTTTTTCTTTTGGTTTTTTTCTTTCCCTGATGGGCAAGTACTGGAACAGATGGTCCAGAGAGTCTAGAGAGTCTTCATTCTTGGAGATACACAGGACCTGACACATCCAGAGATGTGTCAATGCATGAGATGCAATCTCAATGACCAGAGTGTTGGACTGAGGATTTCCAGAGGTCCCTTCCAGCTTCAGCAATAGCGGTTGGGTAGGTTGATCCTGGCTATGTGCTGGGTGCCCACAAACTCTATCATTCAACGGGACAGGGGAAGAAAATACAATGAAAAATTTGTGGGTCAAGGTAAGACAGAGAGGAAATTCAGCAATAACTGTCATAAATGAAACAGACTTGACTTGAGGTAGTTAATTTTCTTCAAATGAATCAGGGTAGAATAATGAGAAGTAAAGCAATCTAAAAATGCCTTCGTTCCACTCATTCTTTTTAACTTCTCCACCCCAAGCAGTGCAAGAGTATGCAGAATGGGGGTTGTAATCAGCTTAAAGGACTTCATCTCTGCTTCTCTTCCTCTGCTCCATGTGGAGTTCCACCTATGGGAAACAGGTATTCATTAACTTCTCCAATATGTCCTTCTCACAGGCTCCAGTTCCTCAAGAACTGCTTCAACATATGTCATTCAAGAATGGACTGCTGTAGTGTGAGTCCCTTTTGGGACCACAGATCCTGACAGAAAACCTATTCCTACATGGTCTCCTCTCCACAGGATGCACTTCCTATGGAGATTATGCTCCAGCTTGAATTCTCCATAAGCTGAAGCTTACTTTGAGTCATATACACCTGCTCTGCCATAGAATCCTGCACAGACTACAGGTGGATTTCTATTCTGCCATGATCTCCATGGGCTGAAGGGGCACAGCTGCCTCAACAAAGTCTTCCCCAGGATCTACACCACATCGCCCTCCTTCTGCACTGACCTTGGTGTCTGCAGAGCTGTTTCTTTCACATATGTTCACTGCTCTCTCTCATAGCTGCTGTTGCAGTGGTTTTCACCCTGTTAAATATGTTATCACTAACTGCCAACCCTACTGATTAGCACACCTTTGGCCAGCCACAGGTTGGTCCTGGGGTCAGCTCTGACATGGGGGCAGCTTCTGGTATCTCCTCACAAAGTCATCTTTGCATCCCTACACACATCCCTTCTACCATACCCCTGCCACATAAACAAAGGACAGTCTAATTCTAAGATTCTGTAAATACTTGAAAAATATCAAGGTTCATCATATGTGCATGTCCTTATCTATTTCAAAAAGCAAAACCAACCCCCCCCCACAAAGATGCACATATTGTACATTTTTGAAAGGTAAAACAATCACTTGTGGAGTTCTTTAAGTTAAAGAGTTATTATTGTATGTTTTAAAATTATTTAATAAATATCCTTAGCTATAGAGAACAGGATGCTGTATAAAATAAGCACGTAACAGTGAGCTTAATTTAAAAGCTAGTTTCAGACCTTAACCAGCATGTATACTTGCATCAACCTTGTAGTAACCTTTTTCAGAAAAGAGTAATTTTGAATGTTGGTTCCAAGGTTTGTTTCTTAGAGATGAATCAGCCTGATACCCTAATCCAAACCTGTGGCCCCCCAGACCATTGGCTATTTGACTTGAAGTTTGCCAGTGAATGGACATGTATACATTTGAGGAAGATACCGACAACGTGACCCTTCCCAGCAGCCAATGCCAGGCGCATGTGCCTGCAGTGCCACAGCAGCTGCCAGCACTGAGCCCCTCACTCACCTCACAGAATCAGAATCACAGAGTAGTTTGGGTTGGATGGGACCTCTGGAGATCCCCTACTCCAACCCTCCTGCCCATTCATGTAAGTCTCTGACAGCTGATTTTCCGGCAGCATTCTCACCATTCTCACCCCAGTGGCTGGAGATTAAAGGTTCCCACTTGTTCCAGTAGCAGACACCAGGCCAGGTGTGCCTACAACCCCTGGGTGCCTCTGACTCTTGTCTGACTTCAGTAGTTGGTACCAAATTTCACTCACACACACAAGTCTTGTGGTCACTTAGTCCACACACTCTTATAGAATAGAGAGTAAGACTACACTGAGAGATAGTTAAGAAAATATTCAATGACAAGAAAGAAAAGAGTTAATGTGAAGATACAAAAAGATAGGACAGACTGTGCTGATCAGTCCCAGGGTTCAGCCAGACAAGTATATGAATGAACCCTATATTACAGTTCACCCACTTGGACACCTTTCTGTCTACCCTCTGATTTGTTCCTGCTTGCTTCTCCTACCCCTCATGCATTTGCTTGGTCCCTCAGATCCCCATTCCTCTAACCTAAGATGAAGGTTTAGTCTTCATCAGTAGCAAAGCCCCAGTTTGCCTGCAGTTTCTTGGTAGCCCATTAGTAAATGCAAGTGACCAGGTTTATTTCTCATTATTGTCTTTGCTAATGCTAATGGCTCAGGTTTTATGTCTCAGGATGTAGTCTCTCTCTGTTTTCTTATGATCCAGATCTGAATAATTTCTAAGTCATTTGGTCATACTGAAAACTGAAAATTCTCACACTTCACATATCCTTATCAGTTAGTGTGGCTGTCCAGGTTTGATTTTTTTGTCAGGTTTCTATCTGTATGTTCTTGCTCATGACCACCTTTTCTCTTTACTTCTCTTTGCACTGAAAAAGGCAAGAGACCAGATATGTCAAGGACCAGACACACTCTTTGCAATCCTTGCATTATCCATTTTCTTCTTCTAAGAAGCTGACTTCCAGCTTTAAGAAAATTGAATAGCTTGGAGATTTGGTCCCTGGTTTCACCAGGTACCCATTCCTGGCTCATAATTTCATGTAAAGTGATTTAGGAACAGGAGTTGCAAAGATCAGAACAAACAGTCATTTTGACATACTCTTGGAGTCTGATGAAAATATGGCTACCAGACAACATAGCAAATACAACTGTTGTGTATTGGGATGTGTTCATCAAATACAAGTGTTGTGTATTGGGATGTGTTCATGTCCATATTACTGGCCTTGAAGAGATGAGGCCTGTGTGATCATAAGACTCAGCAAGACATAGCCCTTAATCAGCGGTCTAGTGCCTTTGTGTTTTTATTTATACCTGTAATTGGGTAATCCTGAAAGGTGCTCTCTTCTGTCAGAACATGGCAAGCTGCAGATGTGTTTAGGATGTTCACTGAGATCAAGAAGTACAAACTGAGTTTTTATCCATTGCAGTTAGTGAAATGATGATCAGTTCTGTACACAGCACCATTTCCTTAGCTCTTGGTCATCTTTCCTGAGTAGTAGGTGTCTTGATGGAACATATTGACATGAAAAATATTAAGAATATCCTGTCATACAAATATTTTTATTTGATACTGGTACAGTGAAGGACTTTGACAAGAAAATCTCTCAACCAGTCTCTGCTGCTAATGGAGTCTTGAAACTGTTGACATACATAAGTGGTCTCTTACAACATTTTTCTAGACAAGTAGATTTAACTTTATTGCTCTCATATTTAATCAGGGCAGTTCCCAGACTGTATAATGATGTATTGTCCAAGACAATTGTTGGTTTCACTAAAATGAAAGTACTTGAACTGAAAGTGAAGGTAAGAATACTCTGAAGTCTTTAATTTTTTTTTCTTCTGCACTGGTTTCTGCCACACACTGTTCTCTTGTGTAAACACATGCAAATGTACTGACTTATTAGCCATGTGAGGTACAAACAGGCCTATAACAATTATCACACCTTGATGGCAGTTCAGCGCTAGGATGTTGTCAGAGCTGGCCATTCTCCAGATGTCCTCATCTGCAATTCTGCCAGGATGAATACCAGTATCAATAGTATAGCACTGAAATCAATAGCTGTCTTCACAGACTCACATTTTCCCATATCCTAGGTAAATTAGTCTTCATAGGTCTTTCTCCTTTTCTTATCTTTAGGCTTAGCTTGGGCTACTCGCAATTTGACCATATTGACTTTACAGTATTCCTTTTTTTCTGTTGTGAGTTTTGTTTATGTTGTTGTTCATTTGTTTAGGCTTTGTTCTTTTCTTTCAGAACACTGAACACTGATTTTATAAAATCTTCCTGTACAGACATCTTCCTGCACTGCAGCTGTTCATGCATGATCCCAGTAGTGTTCATGGAAGTCTGCTCTGGTCTCAGTGGTGTGTTATCAGTTATTGGCATTCAAGGCAAACTAGTCATGCCTGGAAACTGCTCTGGGCTGTCTGTGACATCTCTTTCAGTGTCAGACTTGAAATAGATTGAATTTAATGAATAGAGTGTTGCAATGGAGAGATAGAGACTCTTTAGGAAGGCCAAAAGGTGAATATAGGGAAGGGGAGATGCACTTTATATGAGAGCAGCTGGAACGTACGGAGCTCTGCCTGGGAATGGATGAGGAGACAAATCAGAATTTACGGTTTAGGATTAAAGAGAGGACAGGTAAAGGTGGCATTATAGTGGGTCTGCTGTAGAACACATGACCAAGAAGAAAAGACAGATTAGACATACAGGAACAGCTTCATGTCTGCAGTCTCTGGTACTCATGGAGGACTTTAAAAACCCCTGTATCTAGTGGAGGCACAATACAGTAGGACACAGGTAACCTAGAAGCACATTCAGGATAACCTTTTTTGAGTGACCCAAGGAGAGGTGGTCTGTTGCTCCTCATAATCACTAACAAGAATGGATTCATCTAGGATATGAAGATCAAAGACAGCCTTTGCTGCGATGACCATGAGATGGTAGAATTCAGGATTCTTGGGGCAGTGAGGAAGGTGAAAAGCAAGCTTATGACCCAGAAACTTCAAAAAAGGCTTATGAGATAAGACCTTGAAGGGAAGAGTGGCCCCAGAATGCTGGTTGATATTCAAAACTCGGGTCCTTCAAGCTCAAGAGACTCCTGTCCCAGTGAACATGAAGTTAGGCAAAAATACGAGGAGGATAGTATGCGTGAACAAAGATCTCCTAAACAAACTCAGACAAAAAAGGAAGAGTGCAAGGGATGAAAGCAAAGTTGGGTGACCTGGGAGGAATGCAGGTACATTTTTCAAGCAACCAGGAATAAAGTTAGGAAAGCTAATGCCTAAATGAAATTGTACCTGGCCATGTACTTTAAAGACAACAAGAATGGCTTCTATAAGTACACAGGCAATAAAAGAAAGATGGAAAAACATGGACTCATTGCTCAGTGATAAAGGGGACCTGGATACACAAGACATGGAAAAGTCTGAGGTATTGAACATCTTGTTTGTGTCAATCTCTTTCCTCAGAGACTGGAGGAAAGCCTGGAACAAAGATGCACCCTTGGTGGATAAGGTTCAGGTCAGGTAATATTTAAGCAAAATGGACATACATAAATGCATGGACCACGATGGGATGCACCTATGAGTGCTGAGGGAGTTGCTTGGTGTTGAGATGCCACACTATTGTTTTTAATCAATCATGGCAATCATGGCACTGAGATAAGTGCCTGAAAACTGAAGGAAAGCAAATGTCTCTGCTATCTTGAAGAAGAGCAAGAAGGAGGACCCAGGGAGTAACATACCAATCAGCTTTACCTCAGTTTCTAGGAAGGTGATGGAACAACTAGACAAGAGAAAAATTTCTAGGCAGGTAAATAACAAGAAGATGACCAAGAGTACTTAGCATGGATTGAAGGGGAAGTCATGCTGGACCAACCTGATAAAAAACTATGATAAAATGCCTGGCCTGGTAGACGAGGGGAGAGAGCAGGGGTTGTTGTATACCTGAGCTTCAGTAAGGCCGTTGACACTGTCTCCTGTATGATCCTCATAGACAAACTCTTTATGTATGGGCTGGATAATCAGATAATGAAGTGAGATGAAAACTTGCTAATGGCTAGGCCTGGAGGGTTCTTTTCAGTGTGACAAAGTCTAGTTGGAGGCTAGAAATTAGTGGTATTTATCAGAGGTCAATATTAGGTCTAATATTATTTAAAAACTTCACTAATGGTCTACATGATGGGGCAGGCTGTACCCTTGGTGAGTTTGTTGATGATGCAAAACTGGAAGGAGTGGCTGATAGGGTCATGCTGACATCCAGACGGGCTGCAACAAGCTGGAGGTATGTGCTTTCTGGAATCTCATGATGCTCAACAAGGGGAAGTTCAAAGTCCTGCACCTGAGGATGGAGTCAGGTGGCATGTCAGAGGGCTCTATGGGGTCCACTGATCTGGAAAGAAGCTTGGCAGAAAGGGCCATCAGGGAGCTGGTGGACACCCAGTCAAAAAGAAGGCTAATGATGTCTTGAGATACATAAGGAAAAGTATTAACAGCAGGTTAAAGGAGAGAATCCCCTTCATTCAGCACTGTTTAGGCTAAACCAAGAGTTATGTGACGAGTTCTGCACTGCCCAGCATAAAAGAAATATGGAGCTTCTGGAGACTGGCCAATGAAGGGCCACAAAAGTGATGGACTTGAGCACTCTGAACGAAGGCTGAGCAAGCTAGAATTGCATAGCCTGGAGAAGTGAAACCTTAGGTGGGATCTTGTTAATGTATATAAATACCTGAAGTGAGAGTGTAAAGCCAGCGTGCTTTAAGAGGTGCCCACTGACAAGATGAGAGTCAATTGGCACAAACTGAAACACAGGGAGTTCCCTCTGAAACTGAGAAATTGCTTTCACAGTCCAGTAGTTCCACATGGTGTCTCATTGTGCTTACCGGGAGAGATTCTTTGATAATGCCAGTCCAATCTCAACCATTCTATGTTTCTTTGATAATGCCAGTAGTTCCACATGGTGTCTCATTGTGCTTACCGGGAGAGATTCTTTGATAATGCCAGTCCAATCTCAACCATTCTATGTTTCTTTGATAATGCCAGTAGTTCCACATGGTGTCTCATTGTGCTTACCGGGAGAGATTCTTTGATAATGCCAGTCCAATCTCAACCATTCTATGTTTCTTTGATAATGCCAGTAGTTCCACATGGTGTCTCATTGTGCTTACCGGGAGAGATTCTTTGATAATGCCAGTCCAATCTCAACCATTCTATGTTTCTTTGATAATGCCAGTAGTTCCACATGGTGTCTCATTGTGCTTACCGGGAGAGATTCTTTGATAATGCCAGTCCAATCTCAACCATTCTATGTTTCTTTGATAATGCCAGTAGTTCCACATGGTGTCTCATTGTGCTTACCGGGAGAGATTCTTTGATAATGCCAGTCCAATCTCAACCATTCTATGTTTCTTTGATAATGCCAGTAGTTCCACATGGTGTCTCATTGTGCTTACCGGGAGAGATTCTTTGATAATGCCAGTCCAATCTCAACCATTCTATGTTTCTTTGATAATGCCAGTAGTTCCACATGGTGTCTCATTGTGCTTACCGGGAGAGATTCTTTGATAATGCCAGTCCAATCTCAACCATTCTATGTTTCTTTGATAATGCCAGTAGTTCCACATGGTGTCTCATTGTGCTTACCGGGAGAGATTCTTTGATAATGCCAGTCCAATCTCAACCATTCTATGTTTCTTTGATAATGCCAGTAGTTCCACATGGTGTCTCATTGTGCTTACCGGGAGAGATTCTTTGATAATGCCAGTCCAATCTCAACCATTCTATGTTTCTTTGATAATGCCAGTAGTTCCACATGGTGTCTCATTGTGCTTACCGGGAGAGATTCTTTGATAATGCCAGTCCAATCTCAACCATTCTATGTTTCTTTGATAATGCCAGTAGTTCCACATGGTGTCTCATTGTGCTTACCGGGAGAGATTCTTTGATAATGCCAGTCCAATCTCAACCATTCTATGTTTCTTTGATAATGCCAGTAGTTCCACATGGTGTCTCATTGTGCTTACCGGGAGAGATTCTTTGATAATGCCAGTCCAATCTCAACCATTCTATGTTTCTTTGATAATGCCAGTAGTTCCACATGGTGTCTCATTGTGCTTACCGGGAGAGATTCTTTGATAATGCCAGTCCAATCTCAACCATTCTATGTTTCTTTGATAATGCCAGTAGTTCCACATGGTGTCTCATTGTGCTTACCGGGAGAGATTCTTTGATAATGCCAGTCCAATCTCAACCATTCTATGTTTCTTTGATAATGCCAGTAGTTCCACATGGTGTCTCATTGTGCTTACCGGGAGAGATTCTTTGATAATGCCAGTCCAATCTCAACCATTCTATGTTTCTTTGATAATGCCAGTAGTTCCACATGGTGTCTCATTGTGCTTACCGGGAGAGATTCTTTGATAATGCCAGTCCAATCTCAACCATTCTATGTTTCTTTGATAATGCCAGTAGTTCCACATGGTGTCTCATTGTGCTTACCGGGAGAGATTCTTTGATAATGCCAGTCCAATCTCAACCATTCTATGTTTCTTTGATAATGCCAGTAGTTCCACATGGTGTCTCATTGTGCTTACCGGGAGAGATTCTTTGATAATGCCAGTCCAATCTCAACCATTCTATGTTTCTTTGATAATGCCAGTAGTTCCACATGGTGTCTCATTGTGCTTACCGGGAGAGATTCTTTGATAATGCCAGTCCAATCTCAACCATTCTATGATAATCATGGGCCTGGGCAACTGGCTCTAAGTAGCACTGCTTGAACAGAGATATTAGACCAGATGACTTTCAGAGATTACTTCCAATCTCAACCATTCTATGATTCTTTGATAATGCCAGTAGTTCCACATGGTGTCTCATTGTGCTTACCGGGAGATGTAATCAGCATTCAGCTCATGCATGTGAGACTTGTCTCCTAAAGCATGCTCCTTGATACATAGTGATATCATTTGTTTTATTTTGTTATTGTTTACTGGCTCCATGCAGCCAAACACTCTGCATATGCCTTCTTTTCAGTTTATGAATGCTGTACCCACACGTAGGCTGTTGGTGAGCCCATGAGCTTGGCACAAGAACTGGTCTTTACTTGGATGTGTGATGAGAAATCTCTTTTTGAATCATAGACTCGCTGAGGTTGGAAATGACTTCTAAGATAATGAAGTCCAACTGTTAACCCAGCACTGTCATGTTCACTGCTAAACCGTATTCCAATGGTGATTCTACTTTCCTGGGCAGCCTGTGGCAATGCCTGGCCACCCTTTCGGTGCATAACATTTTTCTGATAACCAATCTAAACCCTCCCTGGTGAAACCTGAGTCCATTTTCTCTTGACCTGTTGCTTGTTACCTGGGAGAATAGTATAAAGGACTCTTTTCAGACATAGAATCACAGGGTTGGAAGGTACTTTAAAGATTATTTTGACCCAAGCCCCCTGCCATGGGCTGGTTGGCCCACTAGGCCAGGTTATTCAAAGGCTTGTCCAGCCTGGCCTTCAACACTGCCGTGGTTGGGGTGCCCACAACCTCCCTTGGCAACCTGTTTCTGTGCCTACCCACCCTCACAGTAAAGAATTTCTTTTTAATATCTAGCCTAAATTTCTCCTCTTTCACTTTGTACCCATTACTCCTTGCCCCATCACTACAATTCCTGGTCAAGGGTCCCTCTCTAAGTTCCCTCTACGCCCCTTTCAGATACTGGAAAGTTGCTATGAGGTCTCCATGCACCTTCTCTTCTCCAGGCTGAACAGCCCCAACTTCCTCGGCCTGTCTGCATAGGAGAGGTGCTCCAGTCCCTTTATCAAATTCATGGCCCTCCTCTAAACTTGCTCCAACAGTTCTATGTCCTCCATATGTTGGGGTCACCAGAACTGTACAGACTCAGTGGGATCTCATAAGAACATTTCTTGTTGCTTTTAGTCTTCCTCAGTTTGCCTAGTCCTGGTAATTTATTCTCAGCCCTTAAATCTGTAGGCTGGCATCCTTTGGCCCCTCTTGCCATAAATTCAATCTCAAATTATTTCACGATGAAATAATTGTTCATTATTACAAAAATTTCAAAGTCGTCGTGTTTTCCTAGAGTTTAAAGGACTGAAATTTTCCAGACTCACCCCTTCTNGCACTCTGAACGAAGGCTGAGCAAGCTAGAATTGCATAGCCTGGAGAAGTGAAACCTTAGGTGGGATCTTGTTAATGTATATAAATACCTGAAGTGAGAGTGTAAAGCCAGCGTGCTTTAAGAGGTGCCCACTGACAAGATGAGAGTCAATTGGCACAAACTGAAACACAGGGAGTTCCCTCTGAAACTGAGAAATTGCTTTCACAGTGAGGGTTGACTGAGCACTGAGCATAAATTGCTCAGAAAGGTTGTAGTCTCTTACCTTGGAGATAACCAAAAATCATGGGCCTGGGCAACTGGCTCTAAGTAGCACTGCTTGAACAGAGATATTAGACCAGATGACTTTCAGAGATTACTTCCAATCTCAACCATTCTATGATTCTTTGATAATGCCAGTAGTTCCACATGGTGTCTCATTGTGCTTACCGGGAGATGTAATCAGCATTCAGCTCATGCATGTGAGACTTGTCTCCTAAAGCATGCTCCTTGATACATAGTGATATCATTTGTTTTATTTTGTTATTGTTTACTGGCTCCATGCAGCCAAACACTCTGCATATGCCTTCTTTTCAGTTTATGAATGCTGTACCCACACGTAGGCTGTTGGTGAGCCCATGAGCTTGGCACAAGAACTGGTCTTTACTTGGATGTGTGATGAGAAATCTCTTTTTGAATCATAGACTCGCTGAGGTTGGAAATGACTTCTAAGATAATGAAGTCCAACTGTTAACCCAGCACTGTCATGTTCACTGCTAAACCGTATTCCAATGGTGATTCTACTTTCCTGGGCAGCCTGTGGCAATGCCTGGCCACCCTTTCGGTGCATAACATTTTTCTGATAACCAATCTAAACCCTCCCTGGTGAAACCTGAGTCCATTTTCTCTTGACCTGTTGCTTGTTACCTGGGAGACTAGTATAAAGGACTCTTTTCAGACATAGAATCACAGGGTTGGAAGGTACTTTAAAGATTATTTTGACCCAAGCCCCCTGCCATGGGCTGGTTGGCCCACTAGGCCAGGTTATTCAAAGGCTTGTCCAGCCTGGCCTTCAACACTGCCGTGGTTGGGGTGCCCACAACCTCCCTTGGCAACCTGTTTCTGTGCCTACCCACCCTCACAGTAAAGAATTTCTTTTTAATATCTAGCCTAAATTTCTCCTCTTTCACTTTGTACCCATTACTCCTTGCCCCATCACTACAATTCCTGGTCAAGGGTCCCTCTCTAAGTTCCCTCTACGCCCCTTTCAGATACTGGAAAGTTGCTATGAGGTCTCCATGCACCTTCTCTTCTCCAGGCTGAACAGCCCCAACTTCCTCGGCCTGTCTGCATAGGAGAGGTGCTCCAGTCCCTTTATCAAATTCATGGCCCTCCTCTAAACTTGCTCCAACAGTTCTATGTCCTCCATATGTTGGGGTCACCAGAACTGTACAGACTCAGTGGGATCTCATAAGAACATTTCTTGTTGCTTTTAGTCTTCCTCAGTTTGCCTAGTCCTGGTAATTTATTCTCAGCCCTTAAATCTGTAGGCTGGCATCCTTTGGCCCCTCTTGCCATAAATTCAATCTCAAATTATTTCACGATGAAATAATTGTTCATTATTACAAAAATTTCAAAGTCGTCGTGTTTTCCTAGAGTTTAAAGGACTGAAATTTTCCAGACTCACCCCTTCTGGGAACTGTGAGGAAAAATGTTCATCCAAATGACAGGTGGCAGCATTTTATTACAGTACTTCTTAATTCGTAAGGCTAAAGGTCAGCATGTTATTCTCATTTTGTAGCCCTACGAAATATTGGAGTAGTCTCAAATGATACTCAACTGATTTAGTTTTCAGAAGTTGTTGCTTATCTAGAGTGCTAGAATCTGGTTTTCTATTTGATCTGGTCCTCAGAATTTTAAAAATAGGTTGCCCTGGAGGGGTAAGTAGAAACTGTAATCAGGTACAAGAGGACTTTGTATCATACTTGCACTCTTTCACACAGTGACGAATTATATTTCAGTGTCCTACTAAATTTCCACAGTAAAATCACGACATTTTTTATTGTTTAAAAAAAACAGTAATTAAGTCACACTCTTCTCAACAGTGTGACTTACTCATCTCTCAGCAAATCAGCCACCTGAAGTAAAACTTTCCTGGAGAAGCTTACAAGAAAAAATGAGAGAAAGAAAATAAGGGAGCTTACGTATTCCTTATCCCCCAGTTGCTGATGAGCCATAAGATTTCCACTGGAGTATGCATAGATTGCATGGCTGCACATAGTGGAACATCCTCCCCAGCAAAATTACTTATATTTGAAATGGGAAGCTGTAGTTTAGAAGTGTGAGGAGAGTGGTAGTTGAAGAGATATTAAAGCTAGTCATAGCCTATTCCTCAGCAGATCAATAGAACATAAGGTAACTTTGTACATTTTGCTGTGACTGCCTGAAGCCATAGCAACGTCCACCTCATGCTGGAGATCTATTTCTATCTCCCCCTGCTATTTTATCTTCTCTGAAAACTGTCATCTCAGTGTCTAGAATCCACACCGTAGGAAATGGGGATACTAGCTCTTTGGAGAGTATTAACCTCTTCTTATACGTCTCTCATGGTTACATATAATTTCACCAAAATAATCAGACAAACTGCAATGGCCCAGGCACCAAACCAATCCTGTTATATTTGGGCAATGTAAAGTCTAGAATACTTACAGAGTATTTGCAGAACATAACCAATCTATGATTAGGGACCACGATTCATCATGAGTGAACTCAGAAATTAGTGAAATGTGATTGCTAGCAATTAGAGTTGCTAGTGACTTAGTCACTAGCAGTCAACAGACTAGATGGGTTTGTACCTTAAATTGTTGGTGATTAAATGGAAAATATTGAAAGAGGCTGACTTTCCACATGGAATAAATAAGCACTCTTAAAATCAGAAAGGTATTCTCAAACATGAAATCTTGCATCCTTTTCATTCCACCTGTCTGATTTAAAGCAAGGATACATCAGTTATCTTTGAAAATCATCAGGTATTTTCTTTATTGAAATGTTCATGAAGTTGATTGATAATGCTCTTCTGAGGGTCTACAGAGTTCATGACTGCATTTCCATTTATTTAACTGTGTTTTAGTATATTTCTATATGTTAGAAGATTTGCAAGGAGTATAGAGGGACTTATTCTTAGCTGAGATCAGTATGAGTATCAAATACAAGATCTGAAGAGTTGTGAATTTCCATGCTGTTTTTTGTGGTTCATGTTTAGAACAAAGAGCTACTTATCAGTGCAATTGAAAATTACATATTTTTCAGAAAGCTGCCTGTTTTCACTAGACACTGATAAATATATTTTTGGCATAGTTGGAGGCACTGACATCCTAAATCAAATTGACATTAATTTCCGAGCATTTCAAAGGCAAAACTGAATGAATTTTCTTTGATATTCATTTTTGGTATCCAAATGGTAGGCTTCATATCAGTTGTCAAACCCCCAGTATCACCCTTGTTAACCCTTTCTTGGGTAAAACTTGATGTTAAACCAAAAATGAATGAATGGAAGTATTTCGAATACATGCTCATCTTAAATTGTATTTTATCAAAACACCAATTTCCCTTTTGAACTGAAACGATTTGAACTACATTGTGTTGACGGTCTGTATTAATCATTGTTTCCTCAAATGAACTGTTTTGGAATATTTTTTCTAATACATTAAAAATGTATGCACATTTGAAATCTATGCACAAATAATAATTTTCACACAGAAACTAGAAGTAATTTGAAGTTCATTTCCTTTAAAATATGTTAATCTATCACAATTGAACCTAACTGTTGAACTATGAGATAAAAAGAGGAAAACCATTCTAAATTTTTTTTGCCTTTTTTTTTTTTTCTTCAGATGCAGTAGCCAAGTGTTGTGGATGAAAAAAAATTCTTATGTGATAAAAATTGCAGTTGATGTCTATTAAGTTTGCTTTAAAAGACTTCTGAATTAACAAGTACACAGGCTTCAAGATATTCAAAGTTTTACTTTTATTAACAGTTTTAGTTAAGATAATAGCATTGTAATGATTCTATGATTGGAAGGGACCTTACAGATCACCTAGTTCCAACCACCCTGCCACCAACCACCATGGGCAGTGACAGCTTCTACTAGACCAGGCTGCTGAAAGTCTTACCCAGCCTGACCCTGAACACTTCCAGGGATGGAGCATTCATAGCTTCCCTGGGCAACCCAGCACTGAGAAGCTAAAATCAGATATTGTTATTCTCCATTGCACTGGAGTAAAATTGTCAAAGTGCAAAATAAGAAAAACTTGAAATTGGAAAATTCATTTCATTGGGGGGCTTTTCTGTAACGGTTTCTGTGCTTTTAAAAACTAATTTAGATTTATGCACTAATTGATTTATGCAGTCATTATTTTTATTTGTAAATGTATATAATATTATTTATTTACTGTAAGAAACAAAAAAGTAGCTAATCTCATGGAAAATTTACAACCACTGTCTTTTCTCACAGGTCTTTTTTTCTTTCATTTGCTTTCTCTTTTATATATTGAAACAGTAATTTTCATAACCCTACTCATTTCCAAAACATCTTTCTCAGCATGATAGACGCATGGATTTTTCTTTGCCCTTTTTTTTGAGAGACCTTCACATTTTAAAAGTACCTTGTCTGAAGTTTCTACCCAAAATAATCTTCGTTTTGCTGTAGGCATCCATGAGGCTCCTGGAGTGGTATCTGCTATCTACAGGCACCTAAAGTGTCCTGGAGGATAACTTATTAAGACAGGTAATAGACAGCCCTACCAGGTGGAATGCTTTACCGGACCTGATGGTCATTAACACAAGTGAGCTAATTGGTGACATCAAGATTGGAGTCGGCCTTGGCTGCAGTGGTCATGCACTGGTAGTCCTGAGTTGGCAGTCCTGAGGGATATGGGTCAAGTGAAGAGTAAAGTCAGGACCTGGAACTTTAGGAAGGCAAACTTCCAGCTGTTCAAGGAGTTAGTTAATGGGACTCCTGGGCAACTGCCATCAGGGACAAGGGAGCAGAGAAAAACTGACAGAGATGTTTAAGGACACTTTCCATAGACCGTAAGAGCTCATGACCCCAAGTGCAAGAACTTGTGCAAGGAAAACAAGAGATTGGCATGGCAGAGTTAGGATCTGCTGGTCAAGCTGTAGGTCAAGAAGCCAATGCACAGGCAATGGAGGCAGGGACAAGTATCCTGGGAAGCATATAGGGATGTCGGTCTCATGTAGGGATGAAGCGAGGAAGGCCAAGGTGCAGCTGGAGCTGAACTTGGCAAGGCAAACAAAGAATAAGAAAGGCTTTACTGGTGTGTCAGCCAGAAAAAGAAGGTCAAAGAAAGGGTACTAGTCCTGATAAGCAAGACTGATAAACTAGTAAAAATGTATGAGAAGAAGGCTGAGGTGCTCAACAACTTTTTTGCCTCAGTCTTAAATGGCAACCTCTCTTCTGACAACTCTCAAGTCGATGGACAATAGAATGGGGGCTAGTGGAGCAAAGTCACTTCCAGTGTAAGAGAGGAGCAATCTCATGATGACTTGAGAAACCTGGACATACAAAAGTCTGTAGGACCAGATGAGATGCATCCCAGGTTCCTAAGGGGATTGGCTGATGTACTTGACAAGCCATCCTCCACGATATTTAAAAAGTCATGGCAGTCAGGTGAAGTCCCAGGTGTCTGAAAAAAGGGAAAGGTTGTACCCATCTTTAAAAGGAGTAAACCCTCGTTGGGAACTACTGACCTGTCAGCCTCACCCCTATGTCTGGGAAAATCATAGGACAGATCCTCCCTTTGTTAAGACACACCGAGGACAGGAAGGTGGTTCAAGGCAGCCAGCATGAGTTCACCAAGGGCAAGTCCTACCTAACTAACCTAGTGGCTTTCTGCAGTGGGGTGACAACATCAGTGGACAAAGGAAGAGCTATGGATGTCATTTATTGGGATTTCTATATGGCCTTTGACATGGTCCCCTGCATCATCCTCTTCTTTAAATTGGAGAGATATGGATTTGATGGATTGACTGCTCAGCAGATGAGGAATTGGCTGGATGGTTGTGTCCAGAGGGTAGTGGTCAATGGCTCAATGTATGCAGAGAGATTAGTAACCAGTGGTGTCCCTTAGGGGTCCATACTGGGGCCAGTACTCTAATATTTTCACTAGTGACATAGGCAGTGGGATCAAGTGCACCCTCAGCAAGTTTGCAGACTACACCAAACTGCGGTACTGCTGACACACCTGAAGGATGGGATGCTATCAAGGGGGACTTGGACAAGCTTGGGAATTGAGCCCATGGGATTGTCATAAAGTCCAGCAAGGCTAAGTGCGAGATCCTGCCCCTGAACTGGGGAAACACTAGGTATCGATATAGGCTGGGGATGAAGGGATTGAAAGCAGCCCTAACAAGAAGAACTTGGGTGTACTAGTCAATGAAAAGCTGGACATGATAGCATGCACTTTCCTTGAGGGCTTCATGAAAAGAAGTGTGACCAGCAGGTTGAGGGAAGTGATTCTCCCTCTTTACCCTTCTCTGATGAGATTGCACCTGGACTGTTGTAACCAGCTCTGGGATTCTCAGTAAAAGACATCGACCTGTTGGAGCAGGTCCAGCAGAGGGCTGCAAAACTGATTAGAGGGATGGAACTTCCTTCCTGCGAGGAAAAGCAGAAAATTGGGGTTGTTCAGCTGCAAGAAGAGAAAACACTGGGGAGATCATATTGTTGCCTTTCAATATGTAAAGGGGCCTCTCAAGAAAGAAGGGAACAAACTTCTTAGCAGGGCATGTTACTATAGGACAAAGGATAATGATTTTAAACTAAAAGAGTGTTGACTTAGATTAGATATAAGGAAGAAGTTTTTTACAATAAGGGTGGTAAAACACTGGCACTGGTTGCCCAGAGAGGTAAATATCTCATCCCTGGAAACATTCAAGGTCAAGTTGGCCAGGGCTCTGAGCACCCTGATTTATTTGAAGAGGTCCTTACCCATGGCAGGGGTTTGGATGAGATGATTTTTAAAGGTCCCTTCCAACCCAAACTATTCTTTGATCCTATGAAAAACACATTCTTCAGAGACAACATTCATTGTAATATTTATTTACGACATTTTTTAGGTCATGCTTGCCATATTGTTGTCATAGCATTTTTTGTTTCTAACATTTTTACATACCCAATACCTTCACCATAGATAGGCAAGAAATCCAGGTAAATAGATGTGAGAACAGGAAGTAAAAGATGTAAAAGATAACAATTTTTTAACAATATTATTTACATCTTCTTCGTGTCTGGAAAATAAATAACACCAGTAAGATATTATTCAATATCATAGTACTACTACTAGCAACCAGGTCTTCACCAATGCATCATACTGTGATATTTTTGCTATTAAGTACAGTCTAGGAAATGTTAGTTTTAAAGGTAGCCTTTTCAGTTATCTCTTGTGTTGTATGAAATCACTATATTCCTAATATTTAATTGTCTGTGGTCTACAATAATTTAAAAGCTGCTTTTATTAAAGGAAATCTATCTGTTAATATTTTATTTAGAACAAATGATAATATTTCCTTTGTCTTACGGAGATTTATAGGTCAATTAAGTTGTTGAATCATTCAAAGTAGTAGTATTCTTATATGTATAAAAGTATGAAGTACAGGAAAAATATCGTGATGAAACTTGGCAATAATCAATTAGCTTCACTAAACTGTAGTGGAAAGCAAAATACAGAAGTTATAATGAACCTGTTCAATTGTCCTGTGGCAATATGCCCATTTAATGATGTGTGAAATGTATAGTGGCTCAGACACCTGTATTGTTGCCAGCAAAGTTTGGAGAGCTTATGTGGAGTGTAGTTTTAAAGGCATTAGTAATTCTGTAGCTTTATTTGAAATAAGAAAGTTGGCTTGCTAAGTCCTAATTTTTTAACATGAAATTGAACTACTGTTGCCTTACAATATAAAGTAAAGCCACCAGAGTAATCTACCTGATTTTCTCACATATTTATTGAGGGAACAATTACAAGTGGTTTTTTTATATTAGCTAAAAAGTTAAGTATACATACATCATACCCACATTTCATACCCGTATTACATTTCTCCGGTACAATGCCTCTTATATCGTGTTATCAGCGGGATTTTTATTTTTATTTTATCTGAAGGAGAGTGACGTGGTGAAAAGTTAAATGAGCTAGTTTGTTCAATTTCTCTGGGTCAGTGATACAGCATTGTCTCTCAGAGGAAGGGATTTAGGGACTCTTAAAAATCAGCAGCTGAAGGAAGACAAAATGTGGTCATGGTTGAATGAGGCTTAGACAATGATAACTGTTCTCCAAAGTACAGAGGAAACAGCTGAAAGTATGAATGAACTTCAGAGAGGCAGAAGAGTGGTCAAACCTCATAATCAGTGTGAATACAAACCAGGAGATAAATGGAGTGTGCTAGGGCAGATGTTACTGCCACCTTGTGCAGAGAAGAAGGAGGAGGAGAAGCAGCAAAAGGAGGTACATTTGGGATAGAGGAGTGTTTTTAGCCAGAGGGTAAAGATGCATGTGATGAAAACTGTGGAGTTGTACACGTTGACACAAAATATCTTCTATCTTCTTCACATATCTTCTATGTGAATTACTGAAAACTTACTCTTTAGGACATCAAACATACAGAAAAATTTCCCACAAATATTTTTCATTGTGCTGTCATAAAACATGTTCTGAGGAACCAAATCACTTCAATCATACAACATACAAGAGTTCCTATCAATACTTAGGATAGGATCCTAAGTACAATACAACACAAAGTACAGTACAATACAAAAAAAAAGTCTTAATAAATGTTTGGTTTTAGAAGATATAAATTTACACCCTTGCTTTTTCCTTGCAGCTGCTCTTGCGTAGACAGTCTATTAGGCACAGGAATATCTAAGTCCATTTAACTGGGAAAAAAATATAGAAAGAGAGAAACCCAAAATCTTTAAGGAATTTAACCTCAAATTTCTAAAAAGGTTTAATCTATTTAGCTTCACAAACTTAAAGCTATTTATGTAATTTCTCAAGTGAAGTGATTATCCTTTTTGTTGCTTCTAACTTAAAATTCCTATCTCTTTTACTAATGCTCTAATGTTAGAGATGAGAAATTAATTTGTCATTTTTTTGCTAAAAATCCCCAGTAATCCAAGAATCTATGAGAATCTGTATTTTTTTTTTTACTCTTTAAATGGCATTTATAGAAAGATTTATTAGTTTTGACTAAAATTGCATTAATATCAAGTAGAATGCAGTACTTACAGTCTCTCTACCTCTCTCCAAAAGCTTTTGACAGAAGATAGTGTAGATCAAATTCTGCAGTGACTGCAGGGATTAAATAAGGATGTGTTTCAGTGGTTTGCATTATATCCTAATTTTATGGTTTCTGTGAGATGGTTGCTCTTCATTAATGATTTGAATGCTAACTCTTTACATCTCCACCCCAGCAATATCTTGATACTGAGTACTGCACTGGTTGTATAGGAATATATAACATGTATTGAGTGTTCACCCCTGGCAATTTAAAGATATCACTTTCTGTGAATAGGAAGCAGTTAAATCCTAGTTCATCAAATAATTTCTCAGGTGCATTTTCTGACCTTTTATTTAAGAAAGTCCCAAATTTTTAACTGTGATTTGTGAAAAATGCACAAGCATATTCTAAGTTATGATTTTATTTGAAAAAGCATCCCAGAATGAAAATACTGAATTAAATACAAAATACTAAATGAATTGTAATGCTGAAAAAACACTCAAGAATTGGGTGATAGAGAAAAAATATGAGCTTGCAGTATCAGCAGCAGGAGACATGTCCGAGTTGAAATGAGTTATAGATACAGGTTTTCTAAGGAGGGCTGCTGTCCAGTAGGAGCTGAACTCTGACCCTTTTTAGACATGGATACCAACAGTAGCATTTTACAGAAGTACAATAAGAGTACTTATTTGCAGTTTTAACCATAAGCAAACAGTTTGTGATCAGCACCCATGCTAACAGAATCAAAAGCTTGTCACAAGGCAAATAAGCCTTAATTTCATCCCTGGAATGATTCATAAAAATATGCTCACAAAAATAAAAAAACCAGAGGTGGTTTACAACATATACAAGTCTGCAATTTTTTTTGAAAGCCAGGATTTTTTTTTATTTATTGGTGGATACCTTATGAATTAGCAAAGGGAAAGTTTATAATATCTCTATCACATGAAACTCTTGACTATATATTCTCCCTTGCTAGGCAGAAGAATAAGTGAATCTTAGCATACACTAAAAAATAGGAGGATGAGAATATGATTTGAATGACTCGTTCTAAAAACTGGAGTTGCATTCTATTTTGTTGCACTGGAAATTTTCAATAGCAGTTGATGAAGTTTCCCAGTGTATTTCAGCATTTCGGAGTCCCCTTGGAGACTACAATGAATCTAGGTCCAGTATTTTAACATACCATAAACACATAAACTAAGAATACAACAACAGTGTTTCTCCTTAAATTTCTGAGTAGGGTCATATCCAAATTGTATTTACTTCCTTTACTTCTTGGTTTAAACTGCAGAATACAAGGTTAGTGTTTTACCACTGGTTTTATGTTGAAAGACTGCTGTTAATGCAAACTGTTGTAGAAAGAAGTAGAGAAAGTTTAAGCAGGGATATCAAGTCTATTTCCTTGCATGGAAAAAGCAGAAAATAATTAATAATTGTTTAAGCAAAATACATAATTAATTGAAAAAATAGTCCTGCTATGTTTTACAAGATTGACATGCAACCAGACTAGGACAAGATATCTGTGGACAGCAAATTGTCTATGTGGCCAAGCAGTGCCCTTGTGGCTAAGAATGTCAATGGTGTCCTGGGGGGCATTAGGAAGAGCATTGCCAGCAGGTCAAGGGAGGTGATCTTGCCCCTCTGCTCAGCCCTGGTGAGGCCACATTTGGAATGTTGTGTCCAGTTCTGGGCTCCTCAGGACAAGAGAGACATGGAGCTGCTGGAGTGGGTTCAGCGAAGAGCAACAAAGATGAGTGGGGGACTGGAGCATCTCTCCTGTAAGGACAGGCTGAGGGACGTGGGCCTGTTCAGACTTGAGAAGAGATGACCGACAGGAGACCTCGTCCATGTCTGTGGGTATCTGCAGTGAGGGTGCCAAGAGGACGGAGCCAGGCTCTGCTCGGTGCTGCTGAGCAACAGGACAAAAGGCAAGGGGCAGAAACTGATGCTCAGGAAATTCCACCTGAACATGAGGAGGAACTTCTTTACCTTGCAATGACCAAGCACTTTAACAGATTGCTTAGAGAGGCTGTGGACTCTCCCTCACTGGAGATATTCAAGAACTGTCTGGATACAATCCTGTGCAATGTGCTGTGGGATGACCCTACCTGAGCAGGGAGGTTGAACCAGATGACCCACTGTGGTCCCTTCCAACCTGATCCATTCAGTGACTCTGGGATTCACAAATTCACTTGATTCAGGTGAGCACCCTCATCTGCTGAATGTGTAGAAGAGAGTGGAGAATATGATGCCCCAGTTGTGTCATTCTTCCCATGCAGTTGTCAGGCCCTGCAAAATCTTTTGCTCCCAGAAGAGGGATTTAAAACACGGTGTAATGCTACATAAAGGTTAAAAAAGTGTTTAACATGAATATAGAGTTTTAAATGAACATATGTGCTTAAGTGATTTTGATATTTCTTTAGATATTTATTAGCAGTTTATTGTTGAACACCTTTTTTAGTTAGTAAACAGCTTCAAAAAATGGTTTTATAACCCAAATTTTAAACCTACACATTTAAAATCTTATGACTCTATTTATAATACTTTAATAAACTTCACATGGATAATAAACACACTCTTCTATATATTGCCATCTTTTACATAGTGAAAAATATAATTTAGAAAAAAACAGTGGTTCTATAATTCTCTATTTTTTTAAATCAAATTACCTGTGGAAAATTAGTTCAGCCCACGAGAATAATAATGCTAAACTAGAAAGAAATATTTGCCAAAATGTTTGGATCTTACCTATCCTTGCAACTCTTGTTTATACAAGTATAAGAATGTTTATACTTACTTCTTATAAGCATAAAATTAGTGACACATGTTGATGTAAGTGAACTTAAATTTTAATAAAATTATTTTAATAAAATCTTAAAGGAACTAAACCTAGTATATCACAAAAGTAAAATTTTAACTTCATTTTTAAAATCAAATTGTTGGAAAATCCTATTAAATGCAACCTGCACGCACAGCAGGTTGGATATGTCAATTTCTCCTACAGACACTTTTTTAAACAACACCCTTTCAAATGCTTGTTTTTCAAAGAAACAAGGATTCTTCATTAACTGAATTTTTCAGTGAATTGAGCATCCAGCAGCCTTAGTAGATGTTCACATTCACAGGTGCCAATTGTTCTCCATGGTAGCTTCTAAATTGATTTTCTTGAGAATTTTAGCTTTTGTAGAAGAGTTGAACACATAGAGCCCTGGCTGCCTGAGTTCTTCCTCCGTATTTTTATTTTACAAGGTCTTTCCTCTAACAAGACAAGTACATACATAAACAAGATCAGCAAGCACTGGTGAGGTTTTATCTGGAGAACTATTTTGGTCTTCAGGGAATCTAAACCTCAGTCACACCTCTGCTCCATTTACTGATTTGGACATGCCCTCATAGCAGTCTTTCTTTATCCACTTAGTTTATCTGACCTGCTAACACATCTGAGTCTTTCCTATCTAGAAAGTCACACACTAACTGTAGTTTATTACTCATTCAAATTATCCATAGGGCTCAATAACAGACTACGATGTGGTCTACTCAAGCAGTAAGGTAGCAGAGATCCAGATGTCCAAGATAACAGTAATTGAGAATGAAAACTGTCAGATAGCTCACCATATAAGTCAAATACCCAGTTTAAGACATTGCTGCCACAGTTATCAATTAGTTCTTCCTGACACCGTGGAACTTGCCCAGGGGGAGATAGTCTTGTTGTAGTGTCTTACAGAGTCATAAGAGTATAAGAACATAAGAAAGATGTAAGACTCTCTGTGACAATCTCAATGAATTTATTCATAGCAATGCTCAGTTCAGTGTGTTCTAAAAATAATTTTCTTAGGGAAAAGAGAGACTCAACCGTCTCTCTGTGGTCTGCAGCAAGCCTGGACAACAGAGAAATGTCAATTGACATCTGCTTTTTAGAGCACTTGTGTAACCTTTATGACCAGCAGAAAAATTTGGTTCCATTTTCTTGTGCCTGATAAGTTGTAAGTGCTGTAAGTCTTATGGAAATTCTATTCAAGCATATTTGACAGCATTTCCACTTCCACATCCTATCAACAATCCTCCCTTCTGACCTTCTCTTGCATGGATTCTAAATGCATTTTTTTTTTCCTGAGCATGTATGCTGTACATCCCTCAAGGTACAGTTAGAAAGAGAAAAAAGCTTAAAAAAAAAGTCAGCTACAAAGGAGCTTACAACACAAGATCTGTCCATCAAATCTAATTTAGATTTCTCTCCTTGAATTAACCAAGTTTTAGCTGATAAACTTATAACCCCTGTTGCTACTGCAACAACTTAACAAAATGATGGCTGTGAACTGAATTCTTTATTCACATTTGCAAGCATAATGTTGAGTAAACTTCCCCCAATCAGTAGCATTGCATTAGTGCAAATAAGGAGTCTGTTATCATGCAGTCATTTGGGAGGGATGGGAAGGGGACCCGTATTGCAGCGTTGTGGAATGAACTTGGATTTAATTAGCATACTCTAGAGCATTTATAATTTAGAGCTTCCATAGTCTATAACCTTCCTTGTCACTTCCTATTTTCTGAACCATTCCAGTCCAAGTAGCACCTTATTTCAAGTTCTGCAATACATGTCCTGATGGTGGTGCTGTACATGGCAGTTGTGTCTGAATCTTAATAATTTATTTGACTGAGTAAAATTTCAGCAGATATATTGAAGGTGCTTTATCGAAAGGATTTAATGTGGTGCGTGAAAGTGACCTGCAGTTTCCTTTCTGTCATCCATGAAAAAGTAAACCAGCATTCTGTTGTCAGTGTTTTATCTGATCAGACAACTATTGGGATGTTGCTCAATTAGTCATGTGGTTTTGATGTTTGATACAGGGTAGGCAATGAAAACATTTGTGTCTTGAATATTTTATTTTCCTGGGATGGCCAGCTTCCAAATGTCTGGGAGAAAGCTGACAAAATATTTGTGTTGAATGCTTGACTTTGTTTTAAAATGCATCTTGCCTATTCAACAGGTATTGGAAAATACAATGACATAATTTTTAATAATTTCCATTATGTTTGGTAATCTTCTTTGTTGTCTTGTTTTGTAAATCTGATACTTTCTGCCAGTAATATGTCTCCTCTTCTTCTCTCTAGACCTTGCTATTTGCTAATCTGCCTATGTTTGGCATGAAAACTATTTTCCTCCTGCTGATCTCAAACATGTCTTTACCTGGTTCTTCTGAAAGCTTCACCTTCTCTCCTCAGGAAAATTGGTAGCTTATTTCACTCCTAGCTGGTGTTTAGGAAGTGAACAGATCAGTTTACAGATTCCTGCTAAGTTACAGGAGTCTCTTTAGACATGTTTCTCTTCTGGGTTAAAATAAACCTTCTCTGCACAGTAGTGCTAAAAGACTTATAAAAAGATGAATTTTGGCTCAAATACGTCACTTCAACATATTTTACTATTAAACCTCTTACTGACTTTCATGTCAGCACCATTACTAAATGCATCTGAAAGCCCATCCACAATACCTAAAATTCACTTCAATGATGAATATGTAGTTTCTGGCCATTTTGCCCACTATTTCTTTATTTTTGTCTATAATTAGTAATACCTCCCTTACAATTATTCATAACAGAAATTTCTCTCACAGCTGCTCATTGCATTCCTGGCTTTTTCATGACAATGAACATGCATATTCATCTATTGCAGTTCCTTATCACCTACTCATATTAGTCTGTAACCTGAAGGACTCACACTGTAGTGCTTTTAAAATTGCTTTTTTTTTTTTTAATGGATATTGATTAATACTTGTTCATTCCTTTTTCTCTTTTTTTTTTTTTTTCTTTATTTAACACTTTATTTAGTTCAGTGCAAACAGTTTTAAATTTGCAGAGAAATTCAAATATAACTAGTTTAGTTTTCTTGGTTCCTAAGAACAAATGTTAAGGAAACTTCCCTGTCTGACCATTCAGGAGCCACTCTGGCAATCACATTCCCACTACCAGATTTTCAGTGCTAGGACTGAAGTCTCTTTGCAGCCAGCAGCTTCTGTGATCTGGCAGGTGCCCCACTGGACTCCCTACATGCCCCACTCACACAGTCAGACCAGGTTTCCTTACCAATTCAACCACAGGTCTCCTTTGTGGAATCCCAGATACCTGGTTCCATAAAGCCATTTATTTACAGCACAGTAACACAGAAACAGCTGGGACTGGTGCCTCTGAAAAGGGACCCCGAATGAGGGAACCCTGTGGCTTTTAATACTCTCACAGTCTATGCGTGAAGGTCTCACTCTTCCAGTTGATTCCTCAGCTCCTGCTGTCTCTTTGTGTCCTGTCTCCTGGCTATCCCCGGCTCCCCTTTTGTTACACAAAGGGTCAGCAGATCATGGCCTCTTGCCTCGGCTCAAGCTCCTGCCAGCCCAGAGCTCAATCTGCAGCTCGCTCTGCCGTTTGCACATGGAGCTACCTGCACCAAATGTATTCCTCAACACAAAGAAATAAATGTGGCTGTAAATAAATTTGGATGCAGTCTGAACAGCCTAAAGGACTTTTAATTTTTTTTTTTTACTTGTTTTGGCTTGCCTGTTTGTTTAAATCTAAAATTTTCCCAATAGACAGGGAGATTTGTTATCTGCTCTGTGGCACATGATTCTGTCTCCTTATGGGAGTAGGTCTACATGAGTATGTTAAGGTCAGTCATAGAAATGAAGAGAAAAATAATAAATGAGCACAAATGGTGTTATTAACTGTGCAATACACAAACATGAAATTCATATTCTTTCTTATTTTGTATGCAGCTTTTCTAGTCTTCATTTCAATAGAGAAATGTGAGACCTGTTTGTGTTCTTTCAGAGAGGCTCCAACAATAAACTTGCTTGCAATGATTTTCATATGGCACTTACTTAATAGAACCTGATGTTTGTCATCTAGTGATCCTGTAGCCACAAACTCTTATTTTTTGAAAGAAATGGTATCTCACTTTTGCTCTCATAACGCCAAAATTAAGGAAACTGCAGGTTTGATAATTGTAAGAATTATATAGGGAATATATGTATGCAAAAAGACCTTAAAACTTAAGGGAAGAAACTTTCAGCTGTTTAAAGAAATAATGGATGAGACCATCTGAAAAACTGCCCTACAGGATAAAGGAGGAGAGGAGACCTTGGAGCTGCTTAACAACATTTTTTGTACAACACAAGAACTCTTGATTCCCATGTACAAAAAATCAGTCATGGATGGCAGGGAATGAGCATGGCTGCCGCCCTGGCCAAACAGAAACACAAGAGGGAAATGCGTAGGCAGTGGAACTACAGACATGTCCTTGGAAGAATATAGTAATGCTCTTTGAGGGTGTAGTTTGAGGGTTTGATGGATCAGGAAAACAAAGGCACAAACAGAGATATACCTGGCAAGGGATGTGAACTATAAGAATAGATTCTACAGGTATGTTACTCAGAAAAGGAACGCAACCCACATTGTATTTTCTCTGATAAATGGGATGGGGTATTGAGTGACACTGACATGAAAAACACTGAGGTACTCAACAATTTCTTTGCCTCAGTTTTCACTATATACCAAATCCCTAAATCTCAATTCACTGGCTGAGGAATGAAGAAGTAGGACATAAGGTCTGAGACCACTACAGGAACGTGGACATATACAAGTCAATGGCAGAGGTCACAGTGAGGTGTATTTCTGAATCCTGAGGGACCTGGCAGATATAGTTGCTGAGGTGCTCCCCATCCTATTTGAAAAATTATGGCAGTCTGGCAAAGTCACCAATGACTGAAATGTCCTTTTAAAGGTCCTTTCCAACCCAAACCATTCCAAGATTCATTCTTTGATTCTATAGTTCTTTAAGATGTTGATCCCATACAGACATGCAGACAGGAACCTAAGTGCATGAGAGTGAAAATTATTTTATTCTTTTCTTCTGTCAAGATTTTTCATCCTTTTCTCTGCTCTCAGTATAATTAACAAGTGAGAATCTGCCCACGCTACAGCAGCAGAGAACAGAATAACATAGCTTTAAAAAAATTTCAACACCTGACTCTTCTATAATAAAGAAGCCCAAATGACAAAATTTTGCAATCCATTCTCAAACCTCAGCCAATTAATTTGCATAAATTAAATTAACAAGTCTTAAAAAAGCATATTCTTCCACAGCTCTTGGTAGGTGTCAGTCTCGTAATGTGATATAAAAACAAACTTGGGTCATTAATTTCAAGAAGTGATAAATCATACTCAGGAGCTGTGTCACTAACAACCACCATTTACTAAACTTGAAAAAAATAAAACACTCTTCCCCCCCTCCCCCATACAAAGGGTGGAACATAAATTCCTTCAAATAGCTATGAAGTGCTCTGAGTACTGATGAGTTGCCTGTGTTCCAGTGGGAATGTGTGATACTGCAATCTCTATATTTTCTTTAGTGGGAAAAAAAGCCCTAAAAAATATGTTCTAATGGAAAAAATGTGTTTGTTCTCATACACTGCTTTCAGTATTCTTAACAAATGAAGGCAGCTAAGCATATAGTTGGTGAACAGAAAAGGAAAAGAAAGTACACCTTTGTAACAGTGAAATACATATACAGAAGTTAATTCATAGAGACTACATTTATCAATTACTATACAACCTGCCAGCTATTTATTATCTTTCTTCTGTCTACGAAGTTTTGATGTGTTCTGTGAAGGACAAAGAATATGTTAAGGCAACTGGAAGGATGGATGAGATGAATGTACTACTGTCTATATTCCACAATTTTGGGTGTCATATGCCTACTTAGAATTTTTTTCTCTCTCCAGGTTAGTTCAGCCAGATACTGTTGCTGTTTCTGCTCTGAAAGTACTGTGCTAGTTTTTAACCTTCCCCTTTTTCTTGTAGTTAGGACTGGAGTGATCCAAAAACTTTATACAGATTTAAGGATGGTAAAGGTATTCTTAAACACCTTACAGTTACTTAATAAAGTACTTGATTTTCGTCTACAGCAAAGTTTTTCATTGTCGGAGATGGATCTGACAGTGTATCTTCAGTGTGAGATACAGATTCACAGGTCTCTCTTAACTGAGTAATGTGAACTTCAGATAAAACCGTACTTTCTGCACTGCAAATGACAAAAATCCAAAATTATATTTGTTCAAATTCAGAATGAATATGACATTTAGAATTCCCCAAAGATTTAGACTTCGATTTAAAAAGTGGAAAAGTTTATTGTGAAATTATATTTGCATATATCTAACATTAAAAAGCTCTGTAGCACAGTTTCCATCCCATTTTTCTTTGCTCATGTATCAGTACTGATGGCAATCAGTACACAGCTGCTGTCTATAGGCAAGTTTGAGAATCTCCTAGTAAATTTGTATATGAATTTGAGTAGTCCATTCCTGAGTTATTTAATTTTAAAAACAAAACTTCTTCTATGGAAGGAAAAGAAGTTCTGGAAGTCTACAGGATCATAACAGTGATAGATAAGATTTTGAGACATTCTTCCACTATAAATGTGATACTGCACTCCTAGCAGAATCCACAGAGGATTATCATGTGCCTGTGGTCTTCACATCTCTATATGTTATCATAAATGTGGGCCTCCAAAACAAAGTGACAAAGTAGAAAATGCCAGGGCAATATAATTAATTTGCTTTTAAAAAATAGTATTACTTTTCATGAGCAAATGAATTTTTCAATGCTGTTTGATATTATGTAAATTCTATACCTTGTGTAATTATCAGAAACAAGGTGCTTGCCCTTCATGGAGGGCAAAAAATATATAACTTGTTGTCACATGTAGTGACCCTCTACTTTGCTTTCTTGTAAGAACAAACTCAGAAAACTGACAGTTTGGGTTTGCCCACAAAAAGCACTAAAGAGCCCCACACAAACAATCACTAGTCAGGAAGAAATTGC
This sequence comes from Aleadryas rufinucha, assembly GCA_013397815.1. Lineage (NCBI taxonomy): Eukaryota > Metazoa > Chordata > Aves > Passeriformes > Aleadryas > Aleadryas rufinucha. The sequence continues at coordinate 141,062 of VZTH01005493.1, forward strand.
AGCCTAAACTGCTGCAGAATTTCTTTTAAAAGCAGAAATGGTGGCTACAGCCTGGTGCGTGGGATGCACACATCAAACATATGGATTTGAATCTGCCAAAGCAGAGGCAGGTTGCAGAGAAGCTGGTAAACCTTGCCAAGAGTTGTCTTCTGCTGCCTACCATTGTCACACTTTTGGCTCTGCTCAGGTCTCCTCTGATCATCAAAATGAAGATGGCATTGAGCTTCCCACCAGGGCCTGGGATTCTCTGGAGCTTTTTAGTGCTTTCTGCTAGCAAATGTTCTGGCAGAAGATGAAGGCTGTAAGAGGATGGAAGGGAAATTAGCATGCTATGGCAGCAGATTGGAGAAAAGTTAAGCCTGAGCTTGGTGTGTAGAGTTAAGGGTAAAATGGACTGTATAATCTAATAAATTTGATCTTCTGAATGGGGCAGAAAGTAAACATTCTTTAGCCTTACCCCTTATCTTCACATTATCATTTCTAAAATCTGAGATTTACAGTGCCAGATGCCAAAAATTCTCACCAACCTAATTTGGCAGCCAGTTTACCAACAACCTTCTGATGTTCCTACTTTTTTCATATAAATGTGCTACTCCTGTTCTGTTGAGCAGCAGTCTAGTGGTGGCTTCTGTAATAATTTATTTTTGTACCCCTTGAAGCTATGTCTTTTTATGACTAACTTCATGTTTTACAGAATGGTTCCATCTTTAAGGGTTTTTGTAAAGATGCAATATTAACTACAGTATAGTTTTCTTGTTTAGCAAAATCTATGGATACTTTTTTCTGGCCTGCTTTTTTTTCCTTCCTCCTGCTACTCTGTGGTGGAACTGACGGCAGCTGTGAAAACTGCTTTTCTATTTATCACTTATGTAGAAAAAAAAAAAGCTGCATTAGGAAACAGTGCCCAGATTTTGCATTACCCTACTATGCAGTACAATAAACTCACTAGCTAGCTAGCTAGCTAGCTAATTCATAGTATTGCACACAGTGCTTGGTGAAGAACTAAAAATATTTGTACTTGCTCTTTACCTGACATCATATCTAATGCAAAACAACAAATATTTTGTATTTTATATTTCTCCCTTCCACCCCCAACTCCCTCTTTGGAAAACCTGCATTGACAACAGTTATTTTTCTTGATTATTTGGTTTCCCATGAACATTTTGTAGCATGGTTGTAGTTTGATTTACATATTTTATGTCCAGCTTACACTAATGGAAGATGTGTAGTTAAACTTGTTTTTAGTTAAACCTATTAAATCTAACCAATTTGCTTGAGAGGGTTGATTAATTAAAAAAAAATAAAAATAAAAAAAGATTAAAAATGCATATAGGAACTATAATGTTAGTTACCCAAAAGGATTGAGAGATGCTTCTGTGAGGCGAAGTAAAAGAGAATGTATTAAATAAAAATCATCCATCAGAACTTTTAATGCAAAACCAGGTTTTCAGAAAATAAATATTTTGTATACAGTGTCTTATATTCCCCAATAGAATTTTTGTGGATGTTGTAATAGTGTATCTTGAGTAAGATCCGAGGGCAGTGTTACTTACTTTAGTTATCTCTTGCAACACAGTTCATGAACAGTTACACAGCAAAAAGTCCCAAATGATACTGAAACTGATCTGGTTTCTTCTGGCCATTTTTGTTCTCTAATGCAGCCATTCAAAACACAGGGAGCAGAACATGCTGATACATGGGCTAGAAAAGACCTGTCAGGTAAAAGACAAACACATTTGAAGGTCTCCATGCTTAGGATTATCTGCCCTATGTTGATGAGTACCCAAGTCTTAGCAGCCTCTGGTGAAGCTACTAGAAAATGCAGCTAGGCAGGAGCAGTCAGTGTTCTTCCTTGCTTGTGCAGTGCTGCATAGACACATGAAATAATTCTGACCTGCAAAGGGAACAGCAAGAAGTGAGCAGGTAAGACTTCCTCCCAGACACATGTTTTCAGGGGAATCTGCTGTGTGTGCTACTTTGTATCTGCTGTAGGAAAAAGGGGATGATGCTATGGTGGTACAAAAAGCAGTCTTTCTATTAAGGCTTGAAATAGTCCTTTTACTTCACCTTCCTTCTTCAGCCTGATCATATAAACAACTACTGAGACTACAGGAGCATAGTCACCTCTGCATAATCACAGACCCTTCAAGGAGGAAAAGAAAGAAATCCATACTCCAAAACTGCCTTTTCAATAGTGCTGGAGCAAATGGTCTAAAGAGAAACAAGAAATGATAAAGCAAGGATGACTATGAAATCACATCCTGATGAGTCTGGAAAGCATAAGTACAAAATGAAATAGCCAATATTAAATAATTAATTCAGTTGTCACTTCCATATTGAAACAGATTACGGCACGGTCACAGCCATGGATATGTCTGTTATTGCTTTCTCTGAGAGCCTAGAGTAATGAAGGAAAAGGTAAGCAATCACTGTATCTACTCTTTTCACAATGCATCTTCATCTCTGTTAAGCCTCCTAATACAAGGTGGCCTTTAAAACAATTTCAATAGCAACTGAAGATTCTCTCTGTCTTAGTGCAAGGTTTCTGTATGGCTTGATGCTGTCTTTAGCTCAGATCAGCATCTCAGGCTTTGGTAAATATCTGTCTCTGTACTGATGAATTTTACCTGTCAAAACTGCACTAAGGACGAAATAGCAAGCAAAAGCATAAAAGTTAAACTGTTCTTGGCCTGAGCACTCAATGAAGATATATCAGTGTGTTTAAAAGACAGCCTTGTATCTTCACATTTTGAATACACATGAAACAGTTCCACCTCAAGATCTGGGTCGATAACTAAATAAAATACAGCTTATCTGAAATTATAAATTACTTTGCCACTAGCAACACAATGCAGAAGTTCCAAGGTTTGGGTGGGTCAAAACCTGTCTGGTCAGTGAAGTTTCGGTTAAAATCTCTCCATGTCTCAATTATTTTGCTTCCGTTTTCCCAAAGTGTACCCATCCTTCTGCACTTACCTTTAATTCATAACCAGTGACAACACAGAAGTGGGACCTCTTTTCAGGCACATTCAACCTGTATATGAGTACATGCTTTATACTGAACCTCCTTCTTTCACATGACAATAACAGACAAACGTCTTTCCTCTTTTTCTCCAAGATTTTTTTTTTTAATGATTAAAAAATAAGAGAAGGAGAATACAGACAATGGAAGCATATGCTGACAAAAATTGGTTTTTACCTCCATGAATTGCCCCCAATGAGAATGTTTATTTTCTTCCCCCTGTTATTTAAGGATACCATCAGCGATCCTGTTATACTTCCTTTTCTATCTGAATTTTAAATTGTTTTCCCTCCCAGTCCCCCCTCCATATTTATGTTTTTGTTTTACTGACCTGGAACCATTACTTAGTTAATCTCTAAGCAGTCCAAAATGAGGTGAAATGTAGGGCAATATTCTCTTGGTGTCTTTTCATCTCTAGGCTTGTATTTTGTAGTGAGAAGAGCAAGAGAAAGAAGAGCCCATGGAAAAATGAGAGCAAGAAATTTGAACTAAAAAAAAGGGGAGTGGATTCAAAGTTTGAAGAACTGTAAGAGAAAACAAGCCATTATTATGAAAAGAACTGCATAAAACATAGAGAGGAAAGTGAAACTAAGCTTAGGACAGAAAACACATAAATTCTTCTGCTGTTTACACATACTCCACTATAAATTTCTTTTGCTGCAATTGTTTCCATCTATGGAAGACTTTCTTAGAACCAATGAAAATAGGATAGTTACTTGCATGTTTTGAATATGTTACTTCTGGCTTGGGGTACAAATTAAATTATATTCTTTGAAGTTCTTTAGAAAAAGGACAGATCAAATCTTCTGTTCATGCAGACTATCATGACTCCATTGACTATGCTGATACCTACCTGTGAAAACATAATATAAAATTTTTATCATGGCATGTTTGGAAGTTTTATGAGAAATTACTTTTATTTATCTTTTTCTGTGGGTCATCTTTTGTCTCAGATGAGACTATATAACATATAGCTATCTACTAAATATATTTTCAAATTTAAAAATAGATTTTGGACCTCTACATATATACAAAGGAAATATTTTCATTTTTCTCCAGACTGATTAATTTTACAGGGAAAAAGAATGTGTTTCGTGAGGTAGGAGATTTTGTAAATGCATTCTACAAACACACAAAATTCTCTTGCATGTGTAAAATAGGCAAGAAAATCTTTTGTTTATGCTACAGGCTGATTGTTGTTACGGAAAAACACAACACACAATTGTTCATACACTTCTATATAAGTTAAAAAAAAAATCCTATTTATTTTGACCGTGATTTTGCACAGCTACTATCACTCTAATTGAATCACAGGAGTCTGTTATAATTTGCCTTGAGCACATTTGGCACAGGAGCTCCTAAAAATTAGTCACATTGCGCTTCTGGCACAGAAACAGAAATGATTTTTTGTTCCAGAAGCACAATGTGACTAATTTCTGAAGAACAGATAATGGAAAGTTTTCCAAATGTTTCAGATCCTTTGGAAGGTTCAATTCGGATTTGATTTTCAGAGATGTGCAAAGCCTCAGAGAAAAGCTTTCTGCTTTTTCCAATCAATTCACTTTCCATAGAAAGAATTATCAAATTTTATGAGCATAATCTCAAAATACTCCACATCTCTTTGGCAGATCTAAAGACAAGCACTGATTCATGGTAAAGTCTTGACAGAACAAAAATATTCACTCCATAATTCCTCATCTAGAGAGCTCTTCACTTTTCCATGCAGAATAGAAATGGATATTGTCCTGGTAAAGAGATCTCTTTATTTTCAAGGAACAAGAATGACATTGCCAACCACTATTTCTTACTGTTTGTTCAGAAAATGTAAGCAACGAATTTCTGTCTTTTCCTTTATCAGATGGGTAGTCCAGTGTTACTTTATTTATGCTATATCTGAAAAACATAAATAAAGTGTTTTGTAAGTATGTGATGTAAGTACAAGATAAAATTTTTAATACTGTGGAACCCACAAAGCTATCATGGTTAATATTCAGGTTTCAAGTTTCTGTACTATAGAATTCAGATTTGTAGTTTTAGGCATTGGTTTAGGAAAGCTGGAATGTAATGAAGGGCTCTAACAGAGCCAGGCACTAACAGTGGATTTATTTTTTCCTTTAAATGCAATGTAGTGCAGGGCTATCTTGTGCTTCCAGTGCCTGTGATTGCAGAAACCAATTGAAGAGAGAGACTGCATTGTGTCATGAGATTGCACTTCACTCTGCTTTGGGCCATTTTAGACTCACTTATAAATGTGGGAAAAAAAAATAAAAAGAAGTGTGATATATAAATTATACTAGTAAGCAAAATAGAGGTCAAACCAGAAATATTAGGTGAGTAGGATTCCTTCTGAATAATTTTTGTCTCCTAACAATAGATAACGCTATTTGCAGTAATTTATTCCCTGTTAATTAGATTAGTATCATAGTTCCCTGGCTCAGAGAAATTTAAAAACGCTCTGTTTTAAAATGGTCCAGATTTTAAATTAATCTACATTTAAAAAATAATATACTTAAAACTAGCTTGATTGAATTCTGTCAAAGCTGTGGACCACTCATTATTCTTAACTACGCTATTTTACCCAAAGTATATTCTCATTGCCCAGATTGGGTGAGATGAGAAACATGCTTCAGCTGAAAAAATATGATACTTGTCGTGTTAGCCAAAATATTACTGTTTACTATGCTGTACCAGTGTCTTCCTTTAAATATAAGGCAAAATTCATTTCTGTGGGAGCTTGGGAGTTATGCTGACGAATTAAGTGTCATACTTTTATGATAAATATCTAAAAAGCATTTAATGTAGAGAGACAATAATTATCACTCTACCTACAACCACAATCAGTAAAAGAAAGACTGCTTAAAATGCCTGAAACACATTTACCTGTGAGATCAGAGCAATTTAAAATCTCTCATGTAATAATGCCGGCTTTATTGTCTATGGAACATTTTAATAAAATGTGAAATAAAATTAAATAGAATCATCTCCCATAATAGCTTCCTATCATATGGTAACAACCTGCCTGCTTACTACTGTCTAATCAGTTACTGAACCTTGTGCTGCACTTTTATGGTGCTTCCCTGCTGGGTCTATTGCCCACTTAGGAATATAAAATCATGTTATGTTTTTTTATTGCTCTCAGCCAGCCTACCTCCCTTTCCTCCAGTAGAATGTTTTGCACAATATCACAGTGATAGCACATCAGGTCTCTGTAGAACAAGTTCTTATTCTCTCTTTTAGCATCTCTTCATTTGATCTAAGACGCTTTGTACAAGTTCTTGCTCTTCTTTATAGTGTTTTTCTATATACTGCACAAATGCTTTGGCTACCCAAACTATTTGAAAGAAGGCATTGAATCTGAAATGGAACAGGGTAAATTCTGTGCTTCAGGAGTAGTACTCTGTATCAATCCTTTCAAGGCAAGTCCATGGCCTTGGGGATGACTTTGTCCAAGACTTGTAGATTTCTGGCTGCAAAGAAGAAAGAGAAAACAACTTCCAGCTAAGCTGAAAGTGTACAAAACTACTTTCTAAGTTTCCACAAGAATAGTCTTGTTTTCAGTCACTGTACATGTGCTCTCGCATTTAACTCAGGGAAACTTTAACTATATTTCATTTTTTAAAAACTACCATTTTTCATTAAATTTTCACAGCATTGACGAATACGCTGGAACTGTTTGATTTCATAAAATCTTACAATATCGTGATTCAACAGTTAATTTTTCAGTTCATGAAAAGAGTTAGCTTAATTTCCGTTAAGTGTTGTGTGGGTACTGTTTATATATTATTTCATACTTCTGTGGCTCAGTTACACATCTGTAAATATGTAAATATGTAAAATATTCCTTTCCTTGTTGATTATAAATTCTGCAAGAACTGAATTGCCTTACTAGGTTTTTGTAACCAAAAGACAAGGGGATATAAAAAAGGTGATTTCAGGCTGGAAACTCATAATAGCTGAAGCTTCAGAACACTTTGAATCACTACAGCTATGGCCTCACATTTTCTTTTTTGGTGCCTTTGGGGATTTTCCTCCTAACTTGGACATTTTCATAGTTGTAACCTCACACAATTTTCTTCTATTTGTCAGAAGACAAGTAACTGAATAAGAATAGCACAGGAAATACAATTTCTCCTTGTTTTTAGAGAAACTGTAGGAGATTGCACATATAGACTATATTTCATTGCCTAAAAGCTGAGCAAAAATTATCCCTCTGACACTGTGAAATCTAACTTCTCTGAGAGTAGAATTTAAGGTATTCTAGAACTTGAGGTCTTAACTCATGTTTCAGTCTATTACTATAAGCCTAGAACTGGGAACAAGGTTTTGATCGGCCATTTTCTTCTATTAGAAAAGTAATCCTGATCAATATCAGTGTCTCAGCAAAATTAAAAATAAAAATTGAAAATGTACTTTTTGAGGGTTACTTTCATTCTTTGATAAGTAATTCCTATTATTTTGAAAGTATAACTCTTGCAAATGTGAAATATTTGTGTTTAATATCAGCAAAATAAGAAAAAAAGCCCGGTTAGTTGATGCTGCAAGAAAGAATGTTATGTCTTAAACAAAATTTGACAGAGATCAGGCAGAAATAATCTTTGTTAGCAAACTGATGATGTAAATATTTTCATGTGTTAATAGCAGAATGTAAGAATGTGAAAAATCATCTGTATATGACAACAGACCACATATAGGCATTAATTTTGGTTTAAGCAAGATAAATTTTCTCCACATAAATCTACTGTACCTACTCCGACTTCAGTGAATGGTAAAACTATTTATAGTCATATTAGCAGGGTGTGGCACTGGACCCTCATGTCTTAGTTGCAGATATAGTAGTCAGTCATTTCCTAAGGCATTAAGAGAAATAGTAAGAAGGGTTCTGTTGACAGAAAGATGTTGCTTGACCGATAACTTCCCTTGACACAGAACAGATTTTGTAGAGTAGAAAGCAACTTTCCATTTTCATCACAGTAAGCTGAAATTCAAGCATTCACAAGAAAAGCAAAAAAGCAAATAAAAGGGAATATTCTGCCTGTTTAGAATTAAATGTACTGACTGGGTTAAAAAGCTCAATTTAGGAAAGAACTGCAGAGCGCTGCTCTTGTTGAAGGTAAGAATGGTTTGATTAAATCACCTGTGATTTGGTTACAGCTAATGGGTTTTTTTTGCAGGTTCTTGTCTTATCTTTAAGTTTAGAGATATAGAATAGAAGAGAATGAAGGTATCAGAAAAAAAATCCATTTAGATTAATATAAAAAGATATCTATATTTTCTCTTGTGCAGCCTTTTATCAATTAAAGCAGTTGTCTCAGTGTTAGAGATAAATATCCAGAGGGACCAGCCCCAACAAAAGTTTCCTTGATTCTAGAGAAAAGGAAGTTTTAACAGCAGCAATGGAGACTTGCTTAAAAGACCTTTTGTTTTTCAATCTGCATTTCTGAGTTTTTTATTTAAGGAGTTATCCTGAATAAGACCATACGTACATGTGCTAGTGCCTACATACTGTACATGTGTAGGTATATGTATACTTACATGTGTTCAGTTGAATTATCATTTCTCTTGATAGTGCTGACTCTGAAGAATAGATCCCATAAACATTGACCAATTGAAGTTCCTGTCATAACCAGCTTATATAAGAAATTATCAAGCACTGATAAAACCCCATGCAAAAGATGTAGACGTCAAAACTACGTGAAAGAAAATTATGTGAAATAAAATGCTGATTCTACTTAATTCTGCATTGACAAGCATTTTACTTCATCACTGTGTGCAGCTTCCCGAGGAGGAGAAATAAAGAGGCAAGTGTTGATCTCCTCTCCCTGAAATTCAGTGATAAGATACAAGGGAATTGTTCAAAGACACATCAATGCAGGTTTGGTACAGGCACCCAGGATTAGTTAGGAAATCTTTCATAGGCATGGAAAAAGATTTTTATATGTAGGATCTTGCTTGAGTCTGTTGCAACTACTCAAAGTGTAAAATCCATGAGCAAAAATCTTTTTCTGGAGCACGTCCCCTTACAGATTGAACTGCTTATTGCCTAGATAATATTGCCTATTGTCACATGTACCTACATGTGACACATTATCAGATGGAGGGAAGATCTCTTTGGGATTGCCAAAGGTTTATTATGACATATGTAGGTACAGGAGCAGAGGTGGAAAAATGGAGGGTTGAGGGTGTTTTTGTGATGAAAAAGCACAGGAAAACAGAGAGCAAGAGAATTAAAATGTTTGAAGATGTGTGAAAAGAGTCTAGGCAGTGTGTTTGTGGGGCCATACCCTGTACTGCTGTCCTAGGTTACAGTGTAAGATGTAACCAAAAGCATGTATTATATCACCATCTTCATAAGCTGTTAAAGCAGGTGGGGCAGTGTTCGTTCTCTGCTACCATGACTCGTCCTTGATACCTCCCTCCAGGAGCTATCTCTGTTTAATGGGCAATCAAGAACCCACCGCATGACTCATAGATAACTCGCTCTGGACCATCTCGTGTTAATGGGCCCATCAATGCCTTGCCTCATGACTCACCATCCTATTGTGAGATGCTTCACTCAGGAGGATAGCAGAGAGAGAGTTCCCATCCGTATATAATCAGATGTTTGGAACACCATAGACAGCCTTTCCCACTAGATTCCCAGAGGACAAGAGCTACATAGCCGCCACTGGACCTTCCAAGGAAGACAAGACCCTTTTACAGGATCACCGCTTCAACAGAACCACATCTATCACTTCAGGAGGACTGTAGCCACCTTTTTATTGGACTGCTACCACCACCCTGACTAACAGAGTGCCACGTTGTATTCTGACTCTGTTAGTGGTTTGTTTTGTTGGGTTTTTTTTTGTACTATTGCATTTATTTTATTTTCTTTATTAAATTGTATTTCTGACTTGGAGTCTCTCACTGGTTTGCTTTCAAACCTGTAAAGCTGCTCAGCATGGTCTGTCATGCTTTCTCAGACTTGTTCTGTCCTTTCTTGAGTGTATATATATATGTCTATACCTCTGTGTGTGTGTATGCAAATATGGTTCCATTCAGCATGCAGCTTTAGACATTCTGAGTATTTCCTGGTTGAAGTGATTCTGCTGTGAGTGAGCTTGTGTCAGTACCAGCCATGGGTGTGGAACCACAGGTCGTGGTGGTGTGTTCAGGACACCAGCAACTGGGGAGACTGCAGTGTCTGCGGGTCACCTGGGTATTTATGTCTGCATGGGAAATTGCTCCTAAAGAGTCTGTATCTGTCCGTTGTAGCCCTCCAGCCATGCCAGTTATCCCATTACATCCCTGTGATCCCAGCAACATCCCCACAAGTTGCAGCAAGTAACCGTGTATCTCCACACAAATACCTAATTCCTGTTGTTTATTCCCCATGCTGTGCTTATTGGTGTGTGGGCGCTTCAGAGATCAGCATGCTAATGCCCAGGAAAGGGTCTGGGTGTTTTTCCCATAAAGGTGCCTAGTGGCTTTGTCCTTGCTTACAGGCAAACTTTTGAAGTGACTCTGTTTAAGACCTCTTTCCTTGATTATATGATACTTTTTGGTCATATCAGTCCATATCCTCTGCTCATCAGCTCTGTCCATCATTGCCTCACAAAGGTACTTCTAACTCTCTCCTCTCTCACATGTACACTCCATATCCATATATACCCATGTGTACATATATATATATATACATGGATATCTACCTATGCACATATAAATATAGAGACACACATGATACATGGAAATAAATGTACACCTAAACATAGACATACACAGCTATGTCTGAATATATGTATTTTCTATTAATGAGCTTTCATCCTGATCAGCCAAAGACAGAATCAGATTGTTAGTCCTGTTCATGTTTGTGAGCCTTTTTTGTTTCTGTGTTGATTACGATCACTGGGCATATGTGTATATAATACGTATGTAGATTGCTGTAGGTATATACACCCACATATAAAGTGTAGTGTGTGATTGTGCTTGTTTGGGCTACATGATCAGCTTTGCTCCTGGTTGGACTTGCAAACATGCAGACCTGAAGGATATCGGACTACTAGATTTGGCAACACATGAAATAGAAACACTTAAGAAAAGTTGAAGATTTTAGACTTTTGTTATCATCTGAGAGTGAATGTAAGTCTGTTTCAGCACAGTGGGGCTTGTGCTCTTGAAAAATCATTTGTTCACAGATTATGACTGTGCCTGGTCAGCAATATTTAGAACTTCCCAGCTCTGGTTGACAATAGTTCTTCCAGGCTCAAAATAATTTTTTTATTCATGTACTGGTCTGGAATTCACTGATTTTTACTTTAAAGGATGTGGAACTCTGACTCATTCAAGTCTCAGTGCATAGGACAGTCACATTTTCAAATGTTTTATGAACATAATGGTTTGTGTACCCAGGACAGGGAATAGAAGCATGAGTTTTATTGAATTTCAGTTCCAGAATGTGAGCTTTTCTCTCTTTAGTCTGTATAACACTGTGTGAACTTAATGCTGAAATCTCCTTCCTGACAACGACTTGGCTTCCCTGGTTAGCTGTTCCCTAGTGTGTTATTTCAAAGTCACTCGGACTGTTGTCATTGACTTATTGGTACAAGAAGGGATTAAAGAATGGAAAACATCACACCCCTCACTTAAAGAAACAAAACAACACAAAAGCCTGTGGTAAGCAGGAGAGAGAAAATAGCTCAGAAGTCATTGTGCAAAGTTCCCCAACTGAGCAATAAGCTGACAATCCAGAGAGTCTAGATTTAATTTCAAATATAAAATAATTATACCTTCCTAGAAGGTATAATTTTTAACCTACCATCAGTGCAGATTAAGTAGTAAATTCTACAATACATAGCTTGTCTGCAGAGAAACTTTTTAGTTTGTTTACTTTATGGGATTTTCTGTCTCACGTTGAGTTTTTATAATCGTTCACTATTCAAAAAGAGCCATCTTCACCAGAAAGCACATAGTGACTCAGGAGAGAAGAAAGTTATAGAAAAAAGGGTTTTTAAAAATGTTTTTAAAAATTTAAACCAACTAGCTTTTAAATCAATGCAAAATATCTTTATCTCATTTTCCTGCATTTTGGGATTTTTAAAATGTTATCCATCTAATATCAGGACATCCCATTACCCTATTAGCAGAGAGGAAGAGGATTTACCATTTCTTCACTACATGACAAATGGAAACAATTCACAGCAGGTGTTAGACATGGGATATTCTGATAAGACAATAGGGCCTTCTGTGGAACTTCTTCCATCATATTTACTTGCACCTGCTCAAATGTAAAATGTTAGTAGCCTGTGAAAGAAAAAAAATCTTTTTTCATCATTGAGACAGGGAGGTCCATTTTTTTTTTCTGCATTCCTCAGAAGAGAATGTCATCACTCTCCTACTATCACATCTATCTACTGCCCAAATGCAAGATATGCTCAATGAGAGAACTTCAAATAGTATACCTAATGTATGTTTCTAAAGATTGTTCTTTCCTAAAGCCTCAGAGTGCTTCACATGTTTTCCAACTTGGATCATTCGCTCATTAAATCACCTTTTTTTTGCATTTTCACTGAAATCAAAAGTGTCTGAGAAATGCAGAATGACATCAAGATTATAGAAGAATCTTAAGAAGGAAGCGGGGAATGCCATATTGATTCCCTTAGTAAGTGAATTCAATTTGTGTTCCCCCAAGCAGTCCAATAGGAAATGCCAGAGACATTAGAAATACCTTACTAATATCCTTGGAGTAGACTTTATATTTTCTGGGCACATTAAACATTTAACTGAAGTTCTTTTTTACATTAAAAACAGCTGCAGACAAAGCAGCAAGTCTCAAATCTTCCAGAACCATATGGTCTGAAAGATAGCATGGAGCTAGAAAAGCTTTTGTGTTTGAAATTCACAATGTACACACTGGAACAGAATCAGATAGTGTGTGAGGAAGTTTTAGAGCATCTCTGTATCCTGGAGAAAAACAGAAGTAATAGCTCTGTTTTTCAGGCTGCAAGTCTTAGTATGAAGATTTTTTGCATATGGTCTTATCCTTGCATGTATCATACCTTTGTAAAAAAGAAGGGAAAAAGAAAAGCAGTAAGGAAGAAAGGCAGGAAGAGAGGGAGGAAGAAAGGCAAGGAGAAGGGAGGAAATTACCTGAAAGGATAGGAGACAAAAAATCCAGTATTTTATCATGTCACTAATTTTATGTCTCTTAGAACTTTTACACTTAAGGTACTAATCAGTTTTTCTGGTTAACACGACATTTTAAACAACCAAGCCTGCCTTATTAAAATTCCATGTTTTCATTCTTGAGAAACAGAGGTGTATATACAGTGGAACTAAAGTCTGACGCAAGAGGTAGTCAAGAATCTGCATCTATAGTGAAGCCAAGTTCTTCTTCTGTTCTATTTTCTATCTCCTCACCATGTCTGTTGTGGGGGGAGGTTTAATCCAATTGTTATCACCCTCAGGCAAACCCAACTAAAAAATTGCCTTACATTTGCAATGAGTATTGATCCACCCATTATTTATGGGAAAAAATATTTTATTATAATTGATAAGCTTCAAAGATTTAGCTATATGGCTCTTAGATCTGCCATTTCATCTCTCAATATGGAGAAATAATAGCTGCACAAAATGGACATTACCCATGGGAAATCAGGTAGTCCACCCAGTGGCCATTACTTGCCCATTTTTGTGGATTATATTGGCACCTTGAATGAAATGAGAATTTTATGCATAACTTCATGGAATTGATCATGAAACATTCCAGTGACCTGAAAAAACCATATTTTGCTGATGTTCACTTTATGCAGATGTGTGTCCACCTGGTCCCTTGGGATAGCTCGTTGTCTGCCTGGGATGGCACGCGGCCCTCCTGAAGGACCGTTCTCAGCAAGGGCTTCCGCCACGGTCAGCATCAGGAAGCTGGTGAAAGGCTGGCCGTCCCCAGGGTCAGATAGCCTGCCTCAAGGGTGCAAGGGTGTGTGCTTCGAGGCGCCAGAGAAACGAGGCAAAGAGAGAGAGAAATCTCAACAGGATTTATTAACCATTCGGGGAAGGGGAGGTCTCCAGGGAATTACAGTCTGTGTCTGGGGTTTTAAGGGAGAGGGAAAAGGGGCAGGGGAAGTCCCCGCAACCAATAACACACATGCAAGTGGGAGGTACCCGTGCCCCAGTACCAATCATCTGTGGGTAACGGGGAGGGTCTTTTCCATTAACAAATCAAGGTTCACAATTTGTAGAACTTTCTAGAACCAAGGGAGGTCCTTGTCCTGTCTCTCCACCCAGAGGTCCGCCCCCAAGGGTGGCTCTTATTCAGTCTCCCTGCCCAAGGAGACGCCCTCTGACTCCAAGTCGCTGAGCCATTGGATGGCCAGGGCCTGATTGATGGGAACTGGCCACAGCTCAGTCGACCCGATGGGTGGGGACACCACCACAGATGTGAAACTCTGAGTGTTTTGTGAGCTCTGAGACTCTTCCTGATATGGAATCAGAGCATCAAAAATCTTTGAAGAAGTATCTTTATAAAATGTATTTTCCTAAAAAGTGCCAAAATCATGTCAGAAATCACAATATGGTTAATTAATTTATTAATTAAAAGAAAACATACAGGTAAAAAAAAAAATACTACCATCCATTTCTGTGACTCTTAAGTTTAAGAATTTACTGTGGATTTTTAGCCTGATCTCTGTGCTTACAACTGCATTATAAGTTCAAGAAGCTCTGTACACTCAGTCGTCAGGTATTTCTATGCAATGAGATGTCCTTCTCAGACCATACCCGCAGACATTTTAGTGAAATCTCTACCTGTTTGTTATCTCAGTCATTGTCTTTCCACATCCAGAACTCAATGAGGAATCTGCAGCAATAGTTTGTCTTTACTATAACCTATGATTCAGCATATAGCATGCAGCAAAATACCAAACTCAAATTTTTGTCTCAACACTTTCCATTTCCATCACCCTTACATATTATAACCTGACTCATCTAGTAAACCAGACAAAATAAACACTTTTCTTTTCCAGGAGATTGTCGAAAGTGCTGGCAACTCTTGCCTATAACTATTCCACAAATGATAATAGTTAAAAAATACGTAGTTTTTTCCTAAAGCGTTTGTGCAAAATAATGATTTACATGTGTAATAGACCACAGCCCAGAATCTTGAGGCCTTAGAAAGAAGCTACTTAAAATAAGATTAACAAAACAATTAGACTTGTTGCAGAAATATAGAGTGCTGCTTTGACCTTCATGGATTTACTGTTGGTCCTATTACCCTCTGATGTTTGCATTCATTTACAAAAATCAAAATAATACCTTTGTGACTAACATGGGGAAAGGAAAATAAAATGAACTTGAACAACCAAATTTTCACTTTCCAGTCAAATGAAGCATCTCTCTTTTTCTCTTTGTGTCTTTGTCTGGGCATTGGTCAGTGGTGAGAGAGAGGTGTTGATAGTTAAAATTAAGTGTAACCATAGAGATAAGATATATCCAAATCCATGTATACAGTCTTACAAACTGTTGCATTCTAACAGAAAAATAAAAATAAATAATTATTTTAAAATTCGATTTGGCTGGCTTATGAACTGAAATTCAAAATTACATAGCTTGCAGCATTTCTATTCAATTTTGTTATGTAAAAGTTGCAGCTCATTGATTGATATTGCTCCAAAGCATTATAATTCTGATTCTCTGACAGACAGGGCTAACAGCAGTGCACAGTAAATTTATGTATGAATTAGATGGAAGAAAAAGTATACATGGATCTCTCATTCTTCTCATGGAGAGAAAGTAAATATAAAATACATGTATGCATATGTATTTGCATATGAAACTTATCATGGAACTAGTAAACTAATAAGACTCTGAACTTCTGAATTACACTTCAGTCACCATAAAAGTTACAAAGGGATTTTTTTCCTAAAATATACCAACCAAAAAGCACAGGCAAAACCAAAGTAAATAGTCTCCAAATCAAATACTTTAAGAGTGCTAGGAGAGTGAAAAAAAGAAGAAAATAAAATGAAACTATTATGAGTATCAAATAAGTACAACTGACATCTCCAGAACATAAAATGACAATGTTTTTATCTGGTATGATCTATCATTGCAATAGTCAGTGCATTCCTTTACGCGTGGCTGGGAGGTTTTTTTCCATCTTATGTGCTCAGTTCAGTATTTTCTGAATCAAGAATCAGTTCAGTATTTTCTGAATCTTTTCTTTATGAAAAAGAAAAAAAGAAACAAAAATAGTCAAATAGTCAAAACATTATTTTATGTTTGGCTACAGTAAAACTAGTAGTACACTAGATTTTTATTACGGAAAACATGTAGATATAAATGACATGGAAATGCACATTGGAGAAAACATTGGAAATGCTGGTTGTCCTTGAAACCACTAAACTTCTGTCTTGGATTTATGTATGGAACCTCAACCTTTTTTCCTAGAAGGTGGCTTTTCTTAAAGACTGTTCATGTTCTTTTTTGCTATCAATATCCATAGAATCTTCCTATTAAAGTATGTAATAAAGTCAAGGCAGCTAGAATGGTACATGAACGTCTTCACAGACATTCAAGGTCTCAGTCAGAACCAAAATATGTGTGTTTTTCTTGATCTTCAGTCTGGTGCTTTTCGCCCAAAGAAACCCCTGCTGAACAAAAACAGACAAAAACCCTACCTCAACAGCTTTTTTTGCTCTTCTAACTTTGGAATGACTCATAAGGAGAAAAGAAACCAAGGTCAACTTGCTAAAGGGACACACGTAATAGCCCTAGGTGTAAGAGAAAAATGGAATTGCAAAGACTGAATTTTGTTTCTCATCTTGTGCCAGACTGTTGGCCTGCACTTGTATAGCAGTTGCTATGTGCACACCACGTGTGATGCTGTCCACCAAGTGAAGTGGATCTCGAGAAAGATGTTTTCTTTAAAAATACCTCACTAAATTCTTATGGAAGAAGCTCAGGGGAAGAGGATGGGAAAATACAGGGGGCATAGATCAAATATGCATATAGAGCCTGTAGCATCAACAAATGGTGGGAGCGTGTAGAAAACAGACTCAGAAAGAGAAGTGGAATGGGCAGAATGTGTGAAGTTTTCTGCAAGCCAATGAAATATCATTATTGTTAGAATTGCTAGAAGCAAGATCAGAGGGAAAATCAAATTGCAAGCATTTAATTGACAGAGGGGAGTCTTGTTTTCAGATTTGTACTTACAGTCTGTCTCACTCACCAAATTTGAATTTTATCCTATATGAAATGTTACTGTCCTCTTATTTGCTTTCTATGATGTGTGGCTTTAGAAATTTTATGAATTTTTCAACTCTCCTTGCTTATGGAAAAAACAAAACAACAAAACAAAAAAACAAACTCCCAAACCCCCACAAAAATCAAAACCCCAAACCCATACAAACAAACAAACAAACAAAAAGAAAGAAGGAATAAAGAAAGTGCTTTATCTGAAATTTCTGGAAAACTTGAGATCCCATTCAGCATCAAAGAGTTGGAGAGTCATT
Organism: Aleadryas rufinucha; assembly: GCA_013397815.1. Lineage (NCBI taxonomy): Eukaryota > Metazoa > Chordata > Aves > Passeriformes > Aleadryas > Aleadryas rufinucha. Next base: position 158,567 of record VZTH01005493.1, read on the forward strand.
ACCTGTGGTTCACTTGTGAAGTTGAGCAACAAGTGTATTTTTCACTTTTAACAGATATGCCCTAAAAACAGACATGCTATTAGAAAATCTGAATTGATTCATCTCTAAAAATGGCAGCATATTTCCTTCACTGCAAAAGTTCTTCAATGCTCTGTTGGCATTTTCCATGGTAGAATTTGGTTTAAGGTCACAAGAATGACCATGTCAGGCCAGTGCAAAGGTCCATTTCTCCGATGTTGTACCTCCAGCAACATCCAAGAAGAAAACTGGAGTCAATTCTGCTCTGTGTTTGTTATTTAGTAGGCATGTTCTAGTGGACAAGTTTTACTGTCCACAGAAGCAGGAATTTCTAGAGTTGTTTCTTGCAAAAATGCCATTACGCAATTCTCTCCAGCAGAACTTATAAAATTAAGAAATCATTGCAGCAGCTTATAATATTTACTATATTTTATTAATTAGGATTGAAATTTAAATGCATAATTATTTATTTTTCCTCCACAAACAAGACATAATAGCATAATACAATATTCCCCTACAAAAATACATGCCCTAAGGTACAATTTGCCAGGACTATGTCCACAATAAAGTTTAATTAAAATATACGACTATTCTCCATCCATTTCACCCTTGTCCTTTCATTCATAGTTAGAACCTTAAATACAGAGAAAATAGGAGATTATTAGAAAAGAGTAATGCAAGAATGCCCACCACTAGTCAGATATTAAGAGCAAGGCAATCGTGTTTTGTGTCGGTTACAGAGAAGCTGATGAAAAAAATAGAATATGTAACATGATGTCTCTTTCATCTATAAAAATATCAGCTCAGAGGTTATGCTTCATTAACTTCAAATGTACCATGAATAATAAAGGGAGAAGGCACAGCATTCCTTTGATACATTGTGTGAAAGCTTATCATTCCCTCTTTCAAGTGACAGTTTATTAAATAAGGCGAATAATAGAAAATATTCAGACTAGATTCAAATCATAGTCTGACACTCTCTGCCTGATTACAAAGTAAATACAACAGCTCTGCACCTCCATTTTGTGAGATTAGGAAATAAATGGGATAAGATGTATGGAATTCCCTGCAGTGAGCTTACTCAAATATTTTCTCCTTAAAAACATTAATTGAATTTAAAAAAAAGTTTAAAAAAATTATCTTGGCAAAGGACACAAGGAGTCTTCACTTCCTTCTTGTTGGACATAAGGAAACATATGGAGAGTAAAGAATAAACATCTATAGTAGCTCATCAGTTTTTACAAACCCTTAGCAATGTCATAACATATATGCCACTCCAGGGAGGTCGTAGTAAATTATTTTCACAGCCTCTATAAATTGAATGAGTTTTCCTAAATTTCAGTTGACTGATTGTGCCAAATACTGTAAAAAAGAACTGTTAAGATCACTTTTGAACCACATCCATTCTTAAACATAGCTGAAGCTTCATTGAAGATTTCTCTATGTAAGTAGAAGTAGGAGTGTTTCATCAGTTTTTCTTTAGAATCTGTGTCATGATTCTCTTTAGTAGGAAATAGTCATGAACACATCCAAAGTAAATTATAAACAATTTCAAAGATCTCTTTGGAACACTGTTTAATCATCACTGTTTCTTCAAGATGGGAGGTTAGAATTTCCCAAGTTATTCAAATAGTCAATACTGCCATGAGAACAAAATGGAAAAAAAAATAAAATAAAGTCTTCCACAACCCTCCTCAAAAGCACAAGGAATTCTCATCCTTTTTTAATAAAACTTGCCACTCCCACCATCCTGGCAAAATGCAATTTGAGTTTAAAATTGCAGGCAGTTATCAAGGGAAGTGTTGAGAAAAGAAACTGAATAATACAATATTTTGAGTATTTATTGGATAAGAAACACTATGTAGAAGCTGTGTATCCCAGCAAGTCAAGCTTTTTTCAATTAATGAAGAAGAACTGGTGTTTGGAGCCATAAAAAGGAACTAAAAACAAGGTATCTTAGATTTTTTTCTTAAAATAAAGGAAAATAAATGATCAGGAAAATGAAAAATTAAACTCTCCCTTTTTAGAAAATATTTGAAATGTTTAAACATGATAGATGAAGTTTTGCTGGTAATGTACTTATTTTTTTCTGAATATTTCCATACATGAACTTAAAATACAATAAAGAAGAAAAAGGAAGAGAAAAAAACCCCATTAAAATAAAAGCTGTGGACAGCGGTAATTTTTATTTATTAAAAAACCAGATGAAATGAAATGAAAAATCAATTTTCAAATTTGGAGAAAATAGCATTTTTGGAACAAAGATAAACAAGACATCTTCCCTAATATGAAAACATATTGCTTTTTCCAGACCTGTGAATTAAAACAACTTCATATTTCGTGTTGCAACCAGCTCATCTCTGCAGGTGTTTAAATAATTGCAAAATAAGAGAAATATGGTCCTGGAAAGTCAATATGAACAAAATTTGGCAGCTCTATTAATGGAAACAGATTTTCTGTTTGTTTGTTTTTGGTATGCTTCATAGAGAACACTAAGCCTGTTTTGTTTCTGAAGATTGCAACAGGCAAATGGTTCAGGTGTAAGTTAATGAGTAAACATAATGAAATTATGGATTATGGTGTTAATGCTGCTACAACCACAACAGGAGCAGATCACATTTGGAGATCTGTGTAGGTGCCAGCATCACCACGTACCATCACATGTGGGGCTTCTTTCAGAATCAGGACTGAGGAGGTTTTTTCCTCCAGCTGCTAAAGGACAGTAGCTAGTGCTCACTGCAGTTGCATGTGACTTGGACGGGTTTTTCTTTTTCCACTGAGGCTAAGTCACAAGTTTCATGTAAAATCACATTTAAACACAACTATGTTAAAATACTGATTTAATATTTCAAAGGTACTCCTAAAAATGTGAAAGTTTTCCACTAAGGAATAGATAAACTGTAATAAGACTGACCTGATCAGTCATTATCAATCTGCTTAAATATTAGTGGCTGAATTAGAAATGTATATGAATAATATTACAGATAATGGTACCTAATTCAGACACCATTAGTATTAGAACATACAAACAGAAGAGTTAATTTATAAAAAAAACAGACACAAATAGTAGTACACCAAGAGGGAAAACTGTATGGATCACATGAGCAGAATAAAGGCTGTGTGTTAATATTCTTTTTAAAAAGCACACTTGACTCCAGTTTGTAGTGCTTAGTACTCAATGCCTTAGACATTTCTAACTGTGAATACAATTGTCTAAAGAAAAGAAAACTATTCAAAGACTGAAAATAATTACTTTTTATTACAAATTTTGTTTAGTGTTTCATTATCTGAGAACTGTATCACTGTTCCATTTACCAACAAGCAGCCGTTAGGTCCAGTTTTCCTAAATCTTTAGTCTTCTGGAACAGGTTTTAATACATGATCATTAGGTTTGGCCTCACAATATAACATTATAAAAATTCAGCTTTCTAGGCTCGAAACTACATTTTATTTTCCTGTATATGATAAGTAATTTTATAAACCCTAGAAAACTCTGCTACTATTGTTCCATACAACCTCAGGGAAAACAATTTCCTCTTAGCGGTCACTGAAGCATCTGAGCAACCTGAGAACAGTATAATGAATTACATGCAAACAATTTTACCAGTTTTCCTATCATTCTAAGGCTGAATTAACAGTAAGTATCAAATAAGAGAATACCAGCAACAACTGCAATATCTCACAACTTGAAAATATATTGCGTGTGCCTTGCATTTTATTTTAGATGAACAATGGATCGATCCTATTGAATATGTAGGCCTCGATTTTAATTTGTGTAAGGTAGAAATAGGATGATAAGAGCTTTCAGAATTATGCAAATGGCCTGCCACTTGAAGTCCAATTGAGCTTTCTAAGTTATATTAGCATAGCAGGGAGACATGGCCGAACTCCAGTTTGTGTCTGCACCAAGTTCTGTGTAGTGATTCATATGCATGCTGATGAAGCACAAAAGTGCCATCACTCGCTTCACTTACCTTACAACACATGTAAAATTTTATTTCCTTCTTTTGTTCAGGTTTAAACTATTTCTATTTTTGATGTATCTGTAGAAATTAATGTGATTTGCTAGTGTTCTACCTTGTTTTGGCAAAACACGTTCAAACAGTAGAAGGTAGTAGGAAATTCGGCTCACTGTTTTTATTTTTATGTTTGATGTTGCCATATATCCATTATCATTGATTCAAATTTACAAAAGAATTTGTTAAATAACGATTTACAGATACAAATTGATTTTGTGCCCAATAAGAATCCATTCTTTATAGGTATATAAAGATATGTATCTTTATATGCAAAGTCCTTAACATGAAAAATATAATTTCTTTTTGTCTTGCTATTGAGAATAAAGGACACCAGAAAGCAGACACAAACTGCTTTTTTCATTCTCCAAATGAGATTTTTCAGGACGTGTTCTGGTTTTTGCCCCTCAGAAATCTCAAATTATTACTGAAATAAATTAATGAGTTTATTTTTTCTTTTTGAGTTAATATGAAAGAGGCTTTGTCCCTTAAAAGAATGTGCATCTTTTCTGGTCACCAGGAGCAGTCACAAGAATTTGAAATATTGTATTTTCATATTGCTTTTCACACATCCTATGAAAAATACACCAGAAATCTGGGGCTATGAAATTTAGATATATGCATTAAAATTGTTACTTGTATTATTTGTAATCAGCAGTCAGGACTGGGCAGATGAAAAATATATCATATGATTTAAATTTGCTGAGGAGGAGAAAAGTTTTGTTGGAGTGCAGCAAGGGAAGTGTAGTCTCTGCACTTCTTTTCCCATCAGGTTGGAAATCCAGTCGGAATTTAAAGCACAACATTCTTTTTGTTCTGGATCCACTAGGCTGATAAACATGTGAATTTTATCCTTCTCTTCCTTCAGATATGGAGACTAGTTGTGCTCCAATTTCTATACTGCTGCCTTTTGTTGTGATATTCCAGATTACTTGCAGTGGCCAAACAATTTTAAAAATATCTAAATTGCCGTCTAGACTGGCTGATATCAACCAGAAGTGTTAAGTCAAGGCCTGGAGAGAAATGCAATGTTGCAGGGCTGAGTTCACTGCACTGAGGAGCTACATCTTGCCAGAAGGAGCAACTTTGTACACATGTACGCCTGAGTACACAGTCAGCTGAAAACTCATTTTCCAGAGTCCAGGTCTTAAATGAGGCTGAATGGTCAGTGATCCTCTGTTTATGACCTCATAAAGTTTATGACCAGTTAATTTGTAACAGTTGATGCAAGCCACATTTTAGTTTTCTCTTTTCATGTCTTAAGTTTGCCCAGCAGCCGTACTCTTTAATGAGTACTAATACAGTACTAGTGAGTACTGTTTTATTCAACGGTTCTTGAATAAGTGCCCACTTTTGCAGTTCGCTTAAGCAACTGCAAATTCAGTACATGTTTTTTATATGCTGAAGAACAGACACTTGAGCACAAAACAATGTGTTTCATCATGGGTGAAACACATTCTTTGTTTTAGTCTTTAGAAAACCCCCATTAATTTCAAAGGTTCTAGAATGCCTTTTGATTAACTCATTTCTGTTCATTTGAGGACCATAGCTATTTAACAAGCACACAGAATAGTTTCAATGATGTATTTCCTCTAACGGGTTCTGTTTCAAAATAGGTAATATGATAATTGGCTGCTGAAAAATGTTCTTTTTATACTGTATAATAAGGATTCTATCCTTGGCTGCAAACTTAATTAATGTATGGGACTTGGACTTCAAACAAAAACAGTGCTCACAAATAACTTCTCATTTTTAGCAAAATAATTTTTTAATTTAGGCAAGTAAAGAATAAATCAGCTTAGCTGACAGCTTGGTGCAGTCTCAACTGGGGTGTAATAGTTTTAAAGTGATGGTAGTATCTAAATGGGGATATCATATAGGCTTGCAAATAATAGATGCTAATTAAACATTTTTTTAAAATGCTGCCTTCTGTCTGGTCTGTTTTGGTGTCTTTTATCTTAGTGTAGTCAACACATACTGCAAAGACCTGATTAACATAAGAAGAAATTATGAGTGTGGAAACAGGATTTCCCAGAGGACTTTTCCTTCATTTCAGGAAATGCTTTTTAATCAAAGAGTAATGCCCAGTCTTCAAGATGGCTAATTAAAGCCAGGAAGATTGAACAGTGAATACATTAATGTTGTAAATGTTTCTGTTATTTAGCTAAGTAATATATGAGTAGGCCATTGAAGAGGCTACTAGGATTTTATTCTCAGAGAGTAGGATAGGCTGACAATGATATTTTCACAGAAAAGCAGCATGTTCAATGCATCAGCTGATGAAACAGCTGAATTAGAATGCAGAAGGGTCCATACTGAATCCTGATCAAGGTAATTTCTTTTATGTTTTTCACTTTATACAATGCACACAAACACTGACATATATACACACACTGATACGCGCACACACAGATGAGTTAGCAATTGCTTTTGCAAATTGCTGAAGCATTTTCCAGGATGCATTTGGCCTTATTTTCTCCTATACCCTCTCTTTCTAAGCATTATCATACTGCTCTGAATTTTTCCACAAAAAGTAAAGAGGAAAAAATCCCTCCCAACCATCTGAACAGAAGGTATATATTTACTGCAAATTCTCCTACCTTTTTTTGTTCATCTATAATTTTACCTAGTATTAAATTGCCTGTTCAAGGAGTTGCGCTGACTTTGAGTTTCCTTCAATAATAAGGTCTTTTCATAGTTTCTAAATCTGCTGAAAAGAAAAAAAGAGAAAGAACAGTGCATATTTTAATGATCTTTTGTCTGGGGCATTGAGTTTTCTTTGATCCACAGGCATTTCACAGTGAAAAGGAATATCAGAGAATTTAAAACACTGTGACAATCACAGGCTACTTCAAATTGCCTATCACAATCTATTAGGAAGATTATTAAAGTGAGTCTCTTTTATTTCTGTGTGATTTCTCACAAATACATTTATACTTAAAGGCAATTACTCAGAATACCCAAGTACAAAAATGTTTTACATGGAATGATGGAAATGTTTGAGTGTAAGACTGTTATTAACCCCTATTCACCTTAAAAATGGGATTGAAATGCCTGATATTGTTGCTGTATATTTCCTCTTCATTATTTTCTATCTCTGTGCAAAGAACTAGACAAAACACTGAGCAAATGAGTGACGTCTTTGTGAACCTTTCTTTAGTACCAGCCAGGTGAAAGATTGGGTACACATGCAAATGGTATCATGACAGATGATCCTCAGTCTAAAGTACAGATGCAGATGTTAGCTCCGTTTTAAATTAACAGTGTTTGGGTTTTTTTTTCCTAATGAGGCAACAAATTTTGTAAATATTCAGCTGTAATCAATGTTGTCTAAAGTGATGTTTCATTAAAAAGAGATACAAAATAAAACATAAAAACTAATTAAAAACAAAACCAAAAAGTGTGATCATCTATGATATATCACAAGTGATACTTTAATTCCGAAAAAGAACTGCTGAAGATCCCTTGGTAACAACTGTGTTTGGAAATTTTCTATGATCTCAGAACTTTAACATAGAGAAACCAAAAGAGAGAAGGGTAAAAAGAAATCTATCTTCAGATACCCAGCTATCTCCCATTCAAGGTTATCAATAAACTACAGGGTTATTATCAGTCTTACAGGACCCATTTTTCACCATCTTACACTAACATCCTACATTTGCAGGAAATGAGGTATGTCAGATGTCACCATTTACAATGGAAATTACTGCCCTTGAAAATGTTGTCTAAAATGAGAAGTGATATTTTTAACTTGCTGTACCTGTTAGCCTTATGACAACTGTCATCTTCCAGTGCGATAACAGAAGGGCATGTTGCAAAGGCTTCAACACATAGTGAAAGACTTCATCAACTCTGGGATTTCAACACCTGTTTAATTATTATTATAATCATATAGTATTAATATTATATGAACAATTTTTAATAATGATGTATCTATATTGTTACTGCAATTTATCATCATCATCATCATCACCATCATCACCATCATCATGATTTCCAATTATGAATCTCTTCTTATCCCAGCCCATGGGTTTTTCCTTTTTTGGTTCTCCTCTTTACCCCACTGGAAGTGGGGAATGAGTGACCAGCTTAACTAGTAGTGCCTAGGCACTGCTCTAGTTTTGCTGCTCTCACCCAATGTTCCATGCCTCTAATGCAACTTAAATTGATATAATGAAAAAAAAAACCCCAAAAAACAACAATCCAACCAATGTGGGAAAAGACATCAATAACCCAATTTTACATTAGTTTAAATATCATCTCCAGCTGTGAGGTCTCAGTCCATAGACACCACCAAGGTGTTTGAGCTTCCTCTCTGCTAGGACATCTCTGCAGTGATGCAGAGTATGATGTACAGGCTGTGCTGGGACCTTGGCCCAGGTCCTCCATGCTTGGCCTCAAGAGCTGTACTTGAGCACATTCATGGCTTGGGCTGTGCCGTCAACATTCTTGGCCTTTCCAGCCCTAACATCACCTGTCTGGATGGAATACTTTGCTGGACCTCTCACTTTCCCGGATTCGCAGGACTGTTGGCTGGCCCTGGTCACTGTCAATGACCTTGACGGTTTCATACATCAGGAGCCATACTTGCCCTACCCTGCCACCACACTGGGGTCCTGCTCAACTCTGCTACCCCTGGGAAACAGGTCTGCCAACTCCTTCCTGATGTATCCTTGCTAAGTTGGACACTTATATCAGGAACATCAAGCTCTTCATGTTGAGGGGATTATAACATATTAAGCTTGGTAACAACCATCACTCCAGCAAGTTAGATACCTGTGGTGGTGTGGAAACAAGGCAGCTCCTAGAAACAAAAGCTGCAGGAATTAGGAAGGACCTCAGGCAAGGCATGCTGTATTTCCATATGAAATAACCCATAACAACTCACATGTGAAAACTGGAAATAAAGAAAAATGAATGGGATCACTAGAGTTCTCAAGGGATAAAAATGGGGAAAAAATAGCCCACAGAGAGGCCACCAACAAAAAATACAGATTGGTCAATCAAATATTCTGTAAGCTCTACACCAACAGGTTCATATACATTCTACAACCATAGGAAACCACCATCTTATGCCACCATTTCCTCACCATCACTTTATTTTCAATTTTCTTCATTCTCTCTTTCTTTTCCTTCCAACCATTTTTTTTTAGGTACTAGATGGGCAAGAGGCAGCATGTATTGCAGTTGATTTGGAGCTACATATGTGCTGTTTGGATGATTAGTAAGTGAGCTAAATGGCCAGCTGGCAGGCCAAACAGTCTCTTGAATTCATTTTGTGGCCTTTTACATTCTTGAGGATATTAGTATGTATGCCCTGACCTTTTAGCAACCGCTTCTCTTTTTCATTGATATAGAGTATTGCCATTTTTTAGATTGTGAGTCTCCATTTTTATACAGTTGAAATTGACCAAGATTCAAAATTATTATGGTGAAGAAATAACAATCTGGTAGAATGATTAAATAAGCCTTATTTTTTTAAGAAATCTGGTTGAAAAATTAAAAGTGCATGTGAGACACTTTTTCATGACTGATTTACATCATGAGTGCTAAGAGAAGACTATAAAGAATAAAGCTTTGAATAATAAAAGAAAAAAAAACAGAAAAAAGCCCACAGAAAAATCTCAATAAAGCCCAGATATTAGCACATAATGGGAAGAAAAAAAAGTGACCTGAAGCAGACTTGGAAAAAAAAAGCGTTTTCTGGTGAATGTTTTGACTTTTCAGGTATTCCAGCTCACACTGAGAAGCGCCAAATCAAAGAATAAGAAAGAAGCCAACTGATTTATAGGCTAGCTAACAGTCTTTTTGAGCTATTGTGGCATTGTAACAGTCAGAGATCTAAGATCAAGCATTTGAAAGAGTGAGAGAAATCGCAAGTACAGCACTGTATCTAAAGTCTCTCAACCTTTGGAGCAGCTCAAGCTGCAGCAGTGCCTCAGGAGAATGGCCAGTACAGGTGAAAGACAGAAACCCACATTTATACTACAAATCAAGGCAGCACATAGAGAGGGATATTTTCACCCTGAAAAAGAGCTGCTGGTTGTGCTGCTTGCAGTGATGCAATTCCTTCTGCCTTGCAGACTGGAGGGGGTTGGGAAGCCTGATTCAAGCCATTCAAAGGAACATAAAGAAATCTTTCCTCAGTACGTGCTCAAGTACCCAAGCATACCCTATTGGGAAAAATAGACGTTTCCCAAAAAGGATACCAGCCCACTGAGTGACAGGCATGTAGGCAAGGCAGCCTCTGCTTATGAGACCAAATGACTGTTCCAGTTTTTGCAGCAGGGCACATAAAGTCTGAGGAGGAATCTACACAATGCCAATAATTTATTGCAACAGGAGAGGTAAAGATGGATAGAAGTTTCTTTTTATAGTCTTCTACTATGAAATAGGTACACAAACCAAATCTAACAATCCACCAACTTGAATACAGTGATCAATGAAGAGAGATAAAAAGTCACGATTGTAGTTAGGGCAAAGCAAATACAGCTTAATGAGATTAAGTAAACAAATGACATTTCTGGTGTTACAAAGGGTGTAAAAAGTTCTTTTCATATGGCAACATGCAGTCCTCTCCTTTCCAGCACTACTCAAACATTTTAGAAAATGTTGGTTCTGTCCTTTCTGTAATAACAAAGCTGAAGGAATTCATTAGTTGAAGCTAATGAAACTGCATTAGCTTTCTACCTTATCCAAAATATACAGTGACTTTGGTTCTAATAATGCTGAAACTGCTCAAAGAGGTTCCCTTCAAGAATCCCTGGGAGAAAAAAAAGAAAAAAAAAAGTCTCTGATTGTCTTTATGTATGTGTGCATTTAATTTAAAGAAAGATACTGAACTATTTGACCTCATGATCTGATAATCTCATATTTTCACTGGAAATTGAAGGGTTTCCTTGGTTTCCTTTGTTTCCTTAGTCAAAACTGAAAAAAAAAAAAGTATTTATAAGAGTAGGAAAAGACTAAAGGAAGCTGGTAGAGAAGAGAAGGCTGAAGTTTTCCAAATACTTTGAAACCAGAGAGTGCGTTTATGTTGCAATACTTGCTGTGAAGCTGGCATAACTGTGAAGACATCGAGTAGGGTGTTACATTTCTATGGTGAAACTGATATGGGCAGGATGGACAAATAAATAAACCCCATTTTGTCACAGTGCCTTTGTGTGCAGTGATATATCATGGCACTTGTTTTCTATGGCTTAGGTCTGTAAATGCAAAATTAATGTGCAGAAACGGTGAATAGTCAGACCTGCCACAGAGGCGATATTGTTGTCCTGATTTACCCCAGATGATGAGGTTTGTCATTTTCCTCTGGTGAACTTATGAGACCTTCAGAACATTTAATTTTGGTGGAGTTTTCGTTTTTTCTGCAGCCACTTGTGTTGACACATTTTCATCTCAGTGTTAAACATTCTGCTACGCCATCACTCTTTCCACCTTTTTTGGCCGTGGTACAGAAGGTTGTTGGATTTGGTTTTCCTTTTTGTTTCACAAAGATCTTCCTCAAAAGATCAGCTCATCCTCATTTATATGTTCTATTGATTTTCTGCCACTCCACTGATGAGAAACCAACATATGCATAGATGAAAGAAGTAGTTGCCCTGGGACTACATTGGTTGTATGAAAATGAGCAGCAGAAAACACACAAAGTGAATTTAATGTTAAGCCAATTCTTATCATATACTGTTTCTTTTCATTGTAATCCACTCTTCAAAAATCTGTAACCATGTTCACATGCTGTTTGCTTTCCCAATTTTTGAAACTGTGGCTTATACCAGACACAAAATATTCTTTATTTTATTTTCAGTTTTCACAGCAGTATCCATTAATATGTCAACTGCTTTTTCTGGTGCTTGTTATAGATTCCTTGTGCTTTTTTGTGGTTTCATGTCTTTTGCAGAAACTCTGTTAGTTTACATTGACAAAATGTTTTGCCTGTCTGTGATTAACGTGGTTCTAATTGTCTGCAAAACTGACTCCTTTTCTTTGTGCTAATTTCCTTACTGTATACTTCTTCAAAATATGGATTTATTTGAAATTTACCCATGCTATTTTCATTGACGGTTATTGCTACTTACTGGCACTTTTACTATGAAGGCAGAGTTTTCGTGGAACATGCTGTTTTATGATGATATCCTAGTTTCTGTCTACTAACAAGAGTGTCAAAAGTATTATTAGCTGTGCAATTACTTTCCTACAAGAACTAACAGTGATGAATATATTTTTAATATGTTTTGTTGATTTAAATATATTTTAATATATTTAAGTGATTTATTTCCATTATTCCCATAATTAAATTATTATAAGGTAAGTAATAAACTATCCAAAGGCTAATAATTTTCTAAACTTGCAAGAAATTTATTTTGGAGAACCCCACAGCAGTATTTATTTTTTAAATTTTATTTTATTTTGTTTCATGACAAAAGAATAACAAAAATTGGAATAAGGCCTCATGTGCATCTGACTGAGAAAGCCATATAGAAGAACTTCAAATTCCTCCGATGAATCTTTCTTAGTTGTTATCCATGCTCTGGCATGGGAAAAATAGACACTGCACCAAGTTTGCAAGTTGAAGACTGATTACCTTGTTCCAAAATGGTCAGTTCCTATCTATGTTCCAGCTGAGCTGTGAGCAATGACTCTGAAGATTTCTAGGAGAATAAATGTGTCTGTTAGATGCTGCCAAAGAGCCTGACTTGTACTGATTCTATTCTGATCAGCAAAGAGCCATTGGGTTATTCGCTGCTGACCTGGTATTTATAGTTGTATATAAATATATTATTCCAAAAAGAGATTTCCATTTTGCTATAAATCCTTCTAAGACTATTTTGTTATTGCTATGAGAAAATTTTTCATATCTTTTTAAGTCTTTAGTCAGATCAGTATGGGGGTTTTTCTTTGTCCTTCTGTTCCTGCTTCTTTACAGAGCAACTGTGCAGTTGAGAAATATTGTTCAGGTACTAACTAAATTTCAGTGACTAAACTAACTAAATACAACTAACTAAATTTCAGTGACCTCTATCTCTTTTCCATTTTCTCTTCCCATGTTTTAAAATTTTTTCATTGGTTGTCAGTGTGCTTTTCCAATGATTTCTGCAATATGTAAGTTAGAAAGGGAAAAAAAATTCTGGACTTCAGGACATTCTTGACAGTTCACAATACTAAAGCATGAATTTTCTTTCAGTCCCTTTTATACTGACCAATGAAATAAATATTTCCACTCTTGTATTATGGAAGTGGAAGAGGAGGAGGAAATCATTGCTTTTGTCATAAATCTCTAGTTAATTTAGGCAAAATAATTTCTTAGGTCGCTTGCTGTTACAAAAGTTTGTTTTAAATATTCTTTGTAAGCCCTTGCATTTTGACAGTTTTATTTTTCACAGATAAGTTGTGTGTTATTGCTGAAAAAACTTACTGTACTTGTGACTATACACACAGATGATTCACTAACACAGAAGCTTGTATTTCAGAATGTTTTAAATTTTTTTATATATGTTATTTTTCATTTAGTTTCATCTCAGTTCTTTTCAGTTAGCTCCCTGCAAAAGACGTAAAATAAAGTGGAGCAATTTGTTAGGTAATCTTCCTCTATAAAGAAAAAAAACAACATGCAAACATGTTAGCAACTTCATTTAGAGAAGGAAAAAAGCCGTAGGTTAGTTAAGTACCTGAACTAACCTGAGGCCTGAGGATCCCCGTTTCAGTCAGATGAGTCACTTCAAGAGCACATCACACTGAGCCAGCAGGGTATATGCTTCTCCATCACAGGGTGTTCACAAAGGCAGAACCTCACATGAAAATGAAATGTACAGTTACAGCATTGCAGCTTCCTTCCTCAAGGGAGCCCAAGGAGACAGCAAATGACCCTTCATGGCAGAGGGGTTCCTAAGGCTTCCCTTGGGGTGAGACAGTTCCATGCTCCCACTGACTCAGAAGGTGTTACTTGCTGCCAAAGCCAACACTGTCTTCTTGGACCAAAAGGGTGACAAAATATTCTCGTTTGCTGGCGTGATGAAGTTGCCTGACAGTTAGGCTGTTTTGAAGCTGTGTTGAACCTAAGTGAAAGGCTTGTACCAAACCCTGACAGGATGAGTGTTCAAAACCCAAAACTAAAAGGGCACCTTGTATGTTTTGTCAATTGTCCACATGCAGTGGTGTGAGTAGGGGAACAAAGAAAAATGTGGTGTAACCTAGGGGGATTGTTTTTTTTTCCTCTTTCTGTTTCTTACTACTGAATGGCAACATCCTGATATGTTTCTGAGGTACTAATCACATGCAGAATTCCACTGCAACTTGGCAAAAGCCTGTCAAAATGGACTGATTGAATGATTGGTGTCATCTGCATGAGCAAGTGGCCCCCCAGCTCATAGGTCACATCAAGTTGAAAGCTTATCAGGAGCTCAGTGTGAAAGCAAGATCTTTTCATGTCCCTTGCTTTCCATCTCATATCTTATTTTTTCTGCTTCAATTAATCAATTTCAGATACTTATATAAGACTTTGAATAGTAATTGAAAGACATGAATAGTAATTTCCAGTTCTATACTGTTATGAATCTAAGTTTGTAAAAGGCCTTATACAGTAAAGCACATATATTTTCCATTACAGATAAAAATCTATGTACTTTAAATACCAAGTTCTGATAACAAGTGTATGTGATTATGGAATGTGTTGTTTATATAAAGGCAAATGTCTATTAAATATTTAATGCTGGTCCAAAATATATGATTATTTTACTCTCAGTAACAAATCTCCCCTTGAAATGTGCCTGTGTATATACATAATAAATTGAGTATTCAGGAAATACTGGACTGCTGGTGTAGCTTTTTTTTTTTTTTTTGCAGAATCATATCTAGCAGAACGCTCTATTTCTGTGAAAAGAAGTCCACAGATAACTCACACAGATTTGGAGTCTACCATAAGGAATAAGAAACAAAAGAGATGAAGGGCATGAAGACATTTTCAGGTGAACTTTGTACTACTCACATGTATGGAAATATTAATGTTGTCAAATTGTAAAGCTGCTTCGCTGATGATTTATAGATTACCCTAAATTGAAACACAATGTTTTTTCAGGAACTGTTTTATGTTTAGCCTTTATCATATTACAGCATCATCAGTAAAGGATGAATATAAATAAAATAGAATGCTGCAATTCCTGTATGACTCACAGTCAAAACACAGTAGGAAGGCCACAGAAAGCAATCAGGATCATTTAAAAGCAATGTATGAACTACAACAACTGTTTGGAGCTCTGCTCTTATTCAACATTCTCCTCTATCATCGGATGACTCTATGAGCTTCTTGTAGATGAGCCTTCATGTACGTCACCATTAAACAGCAGGATATAAAAGTGAGTGATGATGTGCTGCTGCGGCATTAGAATACTCACTTGTTAGCCGAGATTGGTATCCGCCCCATTCACGGCAGTTTTTAGCATTGCTTCAAATACATCTGTCATGTAGGCAGGCAAATTGAACATGTGGAATACTGTGCTTCCACAAGCTGATTAGGTAGGAACCTCAGAATAGTCTGCATAGACGGAGTCAAGACACTTGAATGACACGTGCACAGCTGGAACGTGTTGAATAGAGCGTGTGGAGTAAACAGCATTGCCAATTTATATCTGATGAGGCTTGTTCTGTTTTCTCTGGTAATTATTATTTTGTTCTTTCTAGGTTTTTCCATCCTTGACTAATGTGGTCACAGATTTGCTGTCACTCTCAGAAATTCTTGGCAAAAGAAGGCAAATCTGTATGAAGGGCAATTCTGTATAGCAGAGGATACGACTGTCTCCAGTATTTTTTTCAACACTATTATCGGCATTTTCTTTAATGTGTCCTCTTCTTCTTCTAGCATTTTCTTGCTGTATTGAGGAATTTAGCAGATAAAGGGTGGTGCTTCATTGTATCATTTTAAATGATGGGCCACAGACACTGCAGAGCATAGGCTGCACTCTCTCCACAATCCCTGCCCAAATCTAACAGGATAGGAACAAATAGAAGTTAATTAAAAGTGAAAGTAATTAAATAACATTTAGTTTAATTATCAGCACTGTAAAAGACGCTGTATTTCAAAAGCCTGATAGAAAACAATTGTGCAGCCAAGAAGCACTGACTTTAAAATGTCAGATTAAAAGGCCCAGATCTTTTACTTATACAAGCCTTGTGCTGAAGTTTATGAAGTAAAGCAAGAGCCATGAGTTTCAGACACCACACATACTTCTCCTTAAAGAAGCTCAATTTTAAATTTACCCAGAAACCACTGCAAATTAGGGGAAGTGGTTACAGTAAGATAATTTTATGAAACAAAATGTTAACCAACCAATTCATTAAAAATGGCATAATGAGAAACATTGAGTCTAAACAAGACATCTAACTACTGATTTTGTAGAAGCTGAAGATGATTTGTGTAATTGCTGAAAGTTATGGTAAATAATTGTATCCTACCTGGAGGTCACAACTATTATTAATAGATATTAATATATATTAATAGATATTAATATTTGTTATATTTCTATAGAACAAATTTACCTTAATATAATTTTATCTTAGCTAGCCTTTTATACAGCACTTCATTTGAAGGGGAATCTAGAACAAAATGACACAACTCCAAATAATCATAATTATGTCAGATTTACCCTAGATATTATTAAATGTTGCTTCAATAATTTTTTTTTTTTTGTCTAATACTGAATATATTTAGATGTTTTATCATACCACTGCAATTCTTTGGAGCTGAATGAGCAGAAAGCTGACAGTCCATTATATACTTGCAAATGTTTTTGTGGTGTAGAAAATACAACAAAGATCAGCATCCTTTTTCCACTGGCCATCTGGAAAAAAAATAGAAGCAAACACAGTCTTATAAAAAGGCTATTCTCTGAAAAGACAAAGGATGTTGCTCTGAACTGAAGTAAACAAAGCATATTTCATCTTAAAAAAAAAATTGAGGAGATATTACATATTGGTTAGTATGAACAAAACAATCATTTGGCAGAAACATTAAAAGAAGCAATAAGCAAGTCAATATGTAGGCAAAACAATCTGGAAGACATTCTGAGCTGTCATGTCAGGCCATTTTAATAGAGTGTCCCAGATCTGACATAATGCTTGTAGCCCATGCCAGAGATAAGGGGCTGAAGAATAAGTAGCCTTCATCTTTCCAACAGAAAGGGCAATTTATTTAAACTCATGAAGAAAGACTAGCAGAGGTCATCAAATTGTGGAGTCAAATGAGTAAGCAGTTAATTTTCTGATTTAGGTGACAGCATGCTATATCAAATAAAGAGTTCTGTACAGAACCAACAAATAGCCTTGTAAAGCAGTTGCAAAACAAAACAAAACCAAAATACAAAATAAAACAAACAAAACAACAATACAAAGCAGGCAAAACATTAAGAGTTTCAGTAGTCGTGAATTACACATTAGGACAGTGAAAGAGCTGGCTTTGTAACAATGCCATCTCCACAATAGGGCTGATATTGTAAGATTAAAAATATGAAAGATAATTGGCTACTACCAGTATAACAATGTCAAACTCATAAAATCTTTCATGAAGTATCTAATTACAGGTATACACTTAGATAAATAAGACAGATAAATATACAAAAATAAATAGGCCACTAGAAAACAAGGCCTATTAGACGTAGATTATCCTTTCCTTTTATACTAGATTCCATGTTGGATGTAAACTATATTATTGCTGAAATAATATAGTGTTTGTGTTTCTATGAAAAACCTCATTTTGTGTGAACCACCATCTTAAAATAAATTAATCTGCTGCTGGTTGCCTGTTGCTTAGCTTGTGCCCCAAGTAACTCCTTTTTGGACCTGTCTTGTGTGCTCACTGCAATCCAGCTACTGAACCTGTACTCTGGTATCCAAACAGAGGGTTTTCCCTAAGGTTATAGTTTAATTTTTAAGACATCTCCATTTTCCATGTTTAAGTCAGTTGTTTTGTAATCAATAAAATTCATTTAAAAAAAAAGAAACAAGAAAAAACAGAAAGACAAAAATGCTAGAGAGCATTAAACATGATTTAAAGGAGATTGAAGCTTTTATACTGTCACCATGAATAATAGAAATCCAGAGTGCTTGCACATTGCACAAATGTTCTTCCAGTAGATTTTCTAAACTGCAACCATATGCTTGCTATGCAAAAATATCACAGGGAGTACTGTCCTACTTATTACAGCAAAAAACAGTGGGGTTTAGCTCTTCTTAGTTAGACAGCAATGTAATGTAGTTAAAAAAGCAAAGCATTCCCTAGAATATAACATCCTTGTAAGATTAAGTAGTTGCATTGTTCTCTGACACCTCTGATGTGTATTCTCCCTAGTAACAGGCACCCAAAGAGGTTCCCATGGAGAATAAGGGGTTACAGAGAAAATATGAAGTAACAGAAAAAACGTGAAAATAAGCTTTCTCTTTGCTGACCTTAGAATGATGAGAAGAGAAAAATAATAAGCCAGGATTGATCGCATGATTTTAAATACATGAAATTATGAAAGCCTTGTGTGCAGAGCAAGTCAGGAGATTATCGGAGAATGGTACAGTGACAGCTGTTTCAGCTTTATTATATAGCAGAAGTAAACCTGTTGGCTTGTGAAATGCCCCTTTTGTATTTCTAGCACTAACGATCAGCAATTACAGTATGATACTAGAACATATGGCAGTGTAATTGAAGGTGTGGCAAGAAATCAGAGTTAGGCACTTCGGGCCATATGTTCCCCTCCACTAAGCAGAGTGGAGGGAAGCAGATGGGCACAAGCTAAAGTGAGGCACAAAGGGCTGGCGTAGTCCACCCAGAAGGCAAAGGCAGCTAAGTCACACTTTGGTGTGAGTCAAAGTGGTGAGCCTTCAGGAATGAGCCGGAATCAATCTAAACAAAAGAGTGCTAGCTGAGTGCAAATGGGCAGCTGCTGCACCACAGTGTATTTCTAAAGACTATTCTCATAGACCAGCAATGCTGACAAGACAGCAAGCAGTCAGGAAAACTGTATAGCAGTTACAGGCCACAAATCCCTCTCTCCCTACCCCAATACCAGACTGCCATGAAATGTATTTTCAACCAATTGTTCAGATTTGTGGTTTCTGTTCATTTACTTGTCTTCCTTCTGCTTGGTCTCAGGAGGTATTGCATCATTGTTTAAATCCAGTCATTCTCAGGATGGTTTTGGCAGCAGTTTCTCAGTGGAAATGGAGATAAACCAGAGCCTGTTCCACTTACTGATTATCTTCCTTCTTCACTTGTTTCTAAAATGGATATAAAGCCTACTTTCAAGTCAGAATGGTAAAAACTTGCACCAAACTTTTGACCAAACGTATAGGTGAGAGATGTGGGAAAGTTAATTCATAATTATTTATGTTTTTATTTCAGAGTATTATTAAAACAGAAGTTAAAGACAGAAAAATAAAAATGAAACCTGTTAGTGTTTTCTTGCTCTATTTCTTTCCTCCAAGAATAGTCTTTGGGAGTACTCAATATGTGAGCAATAAATCAGTTTTTAGTCAGCAATTGATTTTAGATCATTATCCAGTATTACTTGCTATCTGTGCCTTCAGAAAATCAATAGCGTAATAACCATCTTCAGTATATTACTCACTATTATATACACTATGTATAGAATCCTATCCTTAGTATTCATTATTGTGATTAACAATGGAAACAGTATGCTGGGGGTTTTTTTCTGTAGTTAGAGCTAACTGTTTTCTGTGGTGAAAACAAAAGGAATATTTTACTAGCACCACTGAAGAAAATACAAAATACAGTGAGAATATAATTTCAATGCTAAAATCTGAATTTGTGTATTACCCTACATCATGCAGCTACAGAAACTAGGCTATACTTTAACCAATCTTGCAATTAAGTAATTAAGTGCTAGTAAGACACGTAAGAATGCACAAGCCAAAGAAAAAAATACAATTTTGAATTCATTCATACCACTGTTGAGTGGTCTGGTTTTGGTTGGTTTTTGTTTTTGTTTTTGTTTTTTTTCACATATCAGCACTATTTTGTTTCACTTACTGTTAGCCATAAAGAACAGTGAGCTCGTTAGCTTCAGTAGGGGGCAGCATGGTATGCAGTTTGCCACTCGATGGTCAGCCTTGAGGTATTAACAACGTGATTCACTAATTAGCATGGAGCTTTGCTGGTTACAGACTGTTGTGTAAACTCTATTCCTATCAAAACAGGCACAGAAGTGCTAGTTCCGTGAACAATCTGCAGGACTTGGCATAGATACAAGACATCAATAAAGTATCAAAGAGGAAAGAATTAATTATTATTCAAAAAGACTGTGGAATGTAGTATAGGTTAGGACCTCATTTTTTAATCACTCCTCAGTCATTAGTACATAAGTGCTTCAGATAATAAACATCAGATTACTACTAGTCTCCGTGATGTGCTGCAGACATGAGGCTGACACAGTGATAAAATGACACCATTCTCTGCTTGCAAAGCTGTTTCAGGGTCTTTATATTGTACAGTTTCCAGAGCAAACGCTCACACTGAAATCAGTTTTGCTAAAGAATGATGCATCATTAACCATTGAGCCTGAACACGTGGTTTTGTGCTATACATTGGTACAATTGGGAAGATTTATATTTAGAATTGTTCCTCTGAAGGTCAAAAATGAACATAATTAACCCAAAAGCCTTTTTTTCATAGATGTGCTGGTAGGATTGATACATTTGTTATGAAGATGTACTGGGCACTTGCAGTATCCTGCATAATTGATTATATAGTTGATTTAAAGTGCTCTGATTCTACCTTTTTTTTTTTTTTAAACTCAGTGCCATGAATGAGCACCAGTTAGTGCTTAAGAATCTGTTTTACCATGTAATTTTCCTGCCATTAAATGGACTGTTTTGTCCTTATTACAGTATAAATTAAGGACAGCAGAAGGAAAATTGATTATTAATTTCCCTTAAAGCAGAAGAGCAGAATTAATCTGATATCACATCTTTCTGATGAGGATGGGCAGTTTCTTAAACCAAATAGAAAAATAGCTCTAACTGTTAATCAATTACACCTGGATTAGGAGATATTACTAACAATTAATGGTCATGTAGCATCAAAATCAATGAGGCTTGCCAAAGAAATAATGAGGCTCATAGCACTTCCACTGTGCAGCTCCTGTAACCTCAAATTATTGGATCAAAAAGAAAGTCCCTTATGGAAAGTGAGGAAGCCTAATTGCATGCTGGAAAATATTAAGCTGAAGAGAGAATGGCCGAAATATTCTTGAGCTCTACAAATTAATTAAGAATGTGCTTCTGCATAATTTTCATATTGCAAGGGGAAAGAAACATCCATTTTCTTTTAGGTTAATTAATTGTATTCAAAGTGGGTCATGTTATGATTTTGCATGATGTGAAATATACAGATTTTTAAGATTTCAACATTAAACCAGATTTTTAAGATTTAAACATTAAACTCAGCAATTTTGCCTTGAGAATCTGAGTTCATTCTAACTTGAAACTCAGAGTAAAAGTTGAGGGGGGTGGGGAGAATGTGTTACAAATCTATTGAATAAAACTGAATAAAATATTTGTGCAGAACCTAGAGAAGCCAAACATTACGTTTTGCAGTTATGTTCTTGCTAACACATCTCAAAATCAACATAAGTGGAGCCTTTACGGGTATTTATTTTAGTGTTCTCCAACTTTGAAAAAAGTCTTCTTGTACAGTAATCATCTACCTAAATACTGGTTTTCTCCACGGCTGCTGTAGGTTTGTGAATGTTGTCTGTTTCATTTTTTGAAAATGGGACCTATCAGGGAAGATTTCACTCACAATAGTGGCATGTGTCAACAGAAAATGCCAAACAAACCATTTGGTGAAGGCATGTGTATTTGCATACAGGGTCTGCATGCATGTGCTTTATTCATCTCTACCTACAATTCTCTGGTCATGTGGCAGGGGTGCCATGGAAAGCTAGACGTTTAAGTAAAACGATACCAGGAGGAAATTGCAGAGAAAAGGTGAAATAAATAACCCACTGAGAGTTAAAAATGCTCTAGGTGAAAACCACAGCAAACCCAGGCAGGAATCTGCAGGACTAGGATATGAAATACTACACAAAATGAAGGAGCGCTCGGCCTAGTACTTAGCTATTCTCCAAAGGGTGGCATCCATTTCAGGGTCTGGATACAAAAACCAGAAGTGGGTAAAAATAAATGCACTGGCATACAAATAAAGAAATGGTGCTGTGATAAACTAACACTTCTTGGTGTGATTAAATCTTACTGGGAAAACATTCAAACTCTTCATGTTTTATGGCTATAATGTCTAACACTTAAAATACTTTTCATTGTTTATCTTTACACTTACAGAACATGAAATCCGAGATTTCTTCCAAATTAATTGCTTTTTAAAACCGGTTTTCAAGGAGAACATATGTCATGGTGTTACATTTTATTACATACTAGGGAAAAATTAAAATTGGTTTATTAATTATCTGAGCAGCGTTTTCGTTGGTCTTGCAGAACCACCAACAAATTGTACTAGTTTTATTTTGTTCAAAAATTAAGAGAAAGAAAATAATGTACAAACCCCAGAAAATGCAAGAGTTAAGTCTGACCTTTGTATAGTTACACCACCAGGGAAACCAGGTATGTGTAAGCAGGAGCAGTTGAAATTTTCCATATATGTCAACACTAAGAATGTTTTTTCGAAAATTTTTTGAAGTCAGAGGAACTGTGAAACACACAGTTCCTGAATCCATTCTTAGGTCAGTTAGGCACACATCTTCTCTCTTTACTAACAAAAAGTAATTTGAGTAATTTGTTCTCAATACACTTTTAGTAAGCTTTCTTCAACTTGAAATAATTGTTTGAGGGGGAAAAAATGTGGGTGAGGAAGCATGTGTACGTTTGTTACCAAACAAATTTTCCTTCCTGTAGCTGTTGCATTTTATTCACCTTTCTAATTCAGTGCCTACAAATGGATACACAGGTCATGTCTGGAAATTTATAGTTCTGAAAGCAGAATGAAACTCACTATAATATAGATACCCTGGCAATCTCTCTTTGGGCCCTGGTAGGGAAAAGAAGAAGAAAAGAACGGCTTTTGCAAATTCAGTTATTTATGGTTACTTTTTTTGGGCCTGAGTTTTCTCTTGGGGTTCAACAACCCCAATTACCTAAACTTCATATTAATAAGTCTCAGGATTAACCTGTTATGCTGTGAAAGGTCAGCAAAAATATGCAAACGTAAGTAGACTGTGAAGTGGACTTTTAGCTCCACTTTCTTTCCTTATGTCTTACTGTGTCCTAATGTAAAAAAATAACATTTGTTTGTTCATTAAGTGAAAATTTTCCTTCGATTGTCCCATAGAAACCAGGTGACTTTTTTCTACTTTTGCCTACTAGAATAATATGTTCTTTCGAGGGGACAAATTAACGCCTCTGCCCCACTATACTGTCCGTGTTCATCTTCTCTATTGGCCAATATTCTTTAAATATTTGCTAAATGATGTCAGGCTTGTCAAAGTGACTTAAACCACACAAATTAATAGATTACCCATCAGAGGAAACACTAGCGCAGACCTTATAGTAAGTGAAAATTTTTGTTCTTTCACCACTGCAGGACTATGTTTAAAATTTCCCTTACAAAATACACTGGAAATATATCTATGAGATAAAAAAATGTTCTCCAAGATTTTAATTTGGCAAGACAAAAGAGATGCAGCCTAATATGTTGTCTTCCCTGCCCCTTCTCATTAACCTTTTGCATCCTGTCACATCTGTGTAGAATTTTTCAGAGGTTTTCTAAGGCAGCCTGCAGGGTGTCCATCTAATGTTACATACAGAATTTTAAAGGCTTATTCTTAGGGTTTTGTTTTAATTTTTCTTTCGTTTTCTCTGTCTATGCCTTCAAACAAAGACACCTATCCACTGCCTAATATCAAGACTTTGTCAAAGCTAAACTCATGATTTGTATGTAAAATTCTTATGGAAGTCAGGATAACCAGGGAAACACTTCACAGATGAGGGCTGAAGTATCCAGCACTTTGTAATATACCTAGCATATGGCACTGCACAGTACAAAAATGTGTAATGAGTTCTCTAAAACAGCAGTGCCTGGCTGCAAAATATTTGTATTTACATCTCATAATAGACATACATATGCCATTTCATTAGGTTTCCAATCTTCTTTTCTATTCTACTCTTCTTCAGAGTAGCTCATGAATAGACAGCATTTTTTTTGTCCAGAGTTCGGTCATCTGCTTACTTTGATAAGAGTCCCTTGTCTTCATCTTTGCTTTTTTTCCCCCCGCTTTTCTTTAAAAAAAAATTAACAGGGTAGCTTAAAATGTCTTTGGTTTCATAACATCTATATTTCTTTTTTTTGCCTCCTTTATTTTTCTTTCAATATTGCATAGTTGATTCTGAGTTTCTTTATGTCCATTAGGGGACTTGTGGGAGAATTATCAGTATTTTGAGCACAAATCAAACGGTGGCAAAGGCTCTCTTATTCACACCCATCAGTTCAGAACCTGACATATGAGACTGTCCTATTCAGTATGACTTTGTTAGACAGCTTTGAGATCATTTCAGTGTACTTTAGTTTATTAAAGAACTGTTCACTTGTCCAGTCATTTTGACAACTGTGTTCTTCCACACGTGTAGGGAAAAGGGTGTACACAATGGTCAAATCTTTATGTACAGACTAAGATGCCTACCTTG
This sequence comes from Aleadryas rufinucha, assembly GCA_013397815.1. Lineage (NCBI taxonomy): Eukaryota > Metazoa > Chordata > Aves > Passeriformes > Aleadryas > Aleadryas rufinucha. The sequence goes on from VZTH01005493.1 coordinate 183,292, forward strand.
AATTCCCAGTATGCTGTTCTCCAAAAGAGTTATAGATAAAATGCTTTAATTGCCTCTCCACTGACTGTAAGCTGGATGTGCAGTAGACAAAATGCATCTTTCTCAACACAATCTGAGGAAAACAATGTTGAATAAGGCACCCTTAACAAATAATAGACTATTCTGCCAATAAAAGTAAAAGTAAAAGCATCTTCTTTCTCATCTGATGTGCATCATGTCACAACTTCTCATAATCTTGAACTGATTCTTTCTTTGAAGGACAAGTTATGACTTAATCCATTGACCCAAGAAAACTCACTTTCTTTTCATTGCTGAAGACATTAGCAATTTATTGTTCAAAGGAATTTATAGAATTCATCAATTATTGGTGGTACGTACACCAGAGTATACAATCTAAACATTACAGATATTAAAGGGTGAGAAAAATTATTACATTAGAAACTACAATATGTTTCCATTCTCTGGCACTGAGAACACACACAGTGTACTCTTTGCAAAACACTTTAGTGATAAATTTCAATTCTTCAAAATTTTTGAATCTCTCCTGTGAAATTTGTCTTCTTTTTGTTTGTTTATTTTTATTTTGCTAGTATACATAGGTAACAAGGATGTCCTGAGTTTTCTTCTGAAATGATTTATTTTTTATCTTCCTTTCTTCCTCTTTAGATCTTTAACACTTTTAAGTTTTCCAAACATCACTTTTCAGAGGCTAGGAAGTTTGAAAGTTTCTGGAATGGAGAAATGGCAATTGAGAAACTCTGAAAAGATTAATGGCAGTGAAACATATGCATCAATGCCGTTTTCATTCTGCCAGACTGGTGGTAAAATCAAAAGAGTAGAAAAAGAAAAAAAGGAATCAAAAGTGCTATTTTTGAAAGTATCTGTTTTCATAAATTTAGGAAGGAAGGAAGGAAAGAAGGGAGAAAGAGACAAAGAGAGAAAGATAGAAAGAGAGAAAGAAAGAAAAGAAAGAATGAAAGAATGAAAGAAAGAAAGAAAAAGAAAGAAAGAAAGAGAAAGAATGAAAGAAAGAAAGAAACAAAAATAAAGAAAGAAAAAAGAAAGAAAGAAAGAAAGAGAAAGAAAGAAAGAAAGAGAGAGAAAGAAACCCCACATCATACTAAAGGAAAAAAGTCGACATTTACAGTGATTGTTTTTAACAGCATAGAAATCTCATGACTTGTTGACTAGAACTTCCAGCTGGTAGGTCAGCTTCACTGTCTGCCATGAAGCAGCTAAATACTGCATTTACCACTCTAGCTCTTCTTGAAGCATGTAGGCATGGATAAGATAAATTTAACTCACCTTGCTTCCACCATACTCCAGTACCAGATAAAAATGACATTTATTTTCAATTACCAATAAGGCTAAAGAGTACGTTCATTTAGTCTAACAATTTGCATAAAATCCCAAGTAATACCTGCATTGAGTCTAACAATTTTTTGTTTGAATAAGATGTCTTTCATAGAAACACTCTTTCAAAGAGTTAGAGCAGTGGTGCTCCTACCTTTTATGGTGAGCTATTCTAACAGCTAATTATTCCCACTGTTAAAATTTGCACTTTTTTTCCACTTCTCTTTGCTCAAGATGCTCCTTGTTCAAGTTGTTATGCCTTTGTTTGCTAGATTAAAGTTTGCTTGGGTTCTTTATTGTTTGTGTACTTGATGTGGGCTCCTGAGGGTGACATTCACAACTTCTCTGAAATTTCCCCACCTTGTGATCTACACCTACCTACTAAGCAAAGTCAAAGTGATATTAAAATAAAGGGGAAAAATGAAGCAAAGCAGATATTCTCAGCTAAATGAGACTTGTTGATTTTATAGACAGGTATTCTTTTTCTCTCTTGAATGGTGTCTCCCTGAAAGTCCATTAATAATTTTATGTTCTATTTCCTTCCTATATTTAAAAAATAGCGTCTTTTGTCATTATTTTAATTTTAACAAACTAAAGACACAGAAATTTGTTGCCTCTCAGTGTGTTGTGATATGTGTAACTGTAAGCGATGAAGTGTTTTAGTCACAAGTAAATTAAATTAGAGGCAAAACATCTGATTAATAAAATAACGAAATGGCAGGCTTGTGTGATGTTTTTCAAACCTTTTGGCCGAGGCTTCTCTCTCTAAGAAATGCATACTAGATTTCTCTGTGTCAGAGACTGTCAGAAATGATGATGAATGAAAGAAAGTAGGAAGCCAGGAAAGTAAAACAGATAACCTGCATTATCTTGTTTTCCAAGGACACTGTTCAATAGCAGTAGAGCATTGTAGTGGTTTACCATTATCTTTTCACCCTCTGTGATACAAGTATTGCGAAAATCCAGAAATACATGCTGCTGCTAGGATTTCATATGGAATTTCAAAAATGGATTTATTTTTGCTTGGTTGTATATGGTGACAAGTGGCAGATAACTGTAGAAGCAAATATATTCAGTTGAAAACTTTTGGGCAGATAAATGAAATTTGGCTACTTAAATGACTAATCAAATTGTTTATCAACAGTCCATTGTGGTGGGTATGTCTCCCTGGCACAGCTCAAGCTGCACAGAGGTGATATAGCTCAGAGGACAGAAGTGGCACAACTGCTGAAGTGCATGACTCTATGTGTTAAGAAAACCTGCTTCTTGCTTCTGTACAATGCACACGCACTCAGTGCTCTCAAAGTCTCAGGCTATGAGATGCTTTACTGCATTTTTAAAGTGAAAACCACACACTTCTTATCTCACAAGTTGCTAACAAGGGCCGTTCCACTGAGACAATGAAACTGGGTGAGACTGTGTAAACATGTATTCCCACATAAAACAACTGATTTTTTTAAAGATGTAACTCCCCCTCTAATTTGAAATAATGTGTTAAAGTTTGTTGCTTTGTTGTGGATTTTTTCATCCTAGCATAATAAGCAAGTATTTCTAGGTTCTTAAACCAAGTTAAATCTGAGAAACTGATTTATAAGCAATCAGTAGATAAGCAATAATATCTGTGAGCAGTATAAATGTTTTCCTCAGTCCAAAAAATGCAGAAAAACTGGTTCCACGTAAAGTGTTTGACAGAAATGCACAGTAATGCAAAGGTAGCAGTGAAATTACTTGAAAGTTCTTCTTTATCTTACATAAGAAAAACTAAAATCACCTAGCTCTTCAAAGTTTTTTGTTGGGAATGCTTTCTTAGTCCAAGGGACTCCAAATTTGCGTCATTAGTGCCATCTGCGTTTATTTAACCAAGGCAGCTATACATGCAACCTCTATCCACCTCCTGAGCATGGTGAAGAGTATTTCCTTCATGTTTCTAAGGAGATTGTAAAACATATGGGATCCTCTGAGACGTTTTAATCATTTCCCTTACTTTTTCTTAGAAACTAACATTTCTTTGGAGAGACCATTTCCCCCTAGGAAACTTTGTCCTACTTCTTGGCATAATATAATGAATTGAAGGTTTTCACGAAAGAGCTATCCTTTCAGAAGAAAAATGTATGACATTAAGGCTTTTTTGTGTATTGCAGCTCATTTCTCTATGCTAGAATGCAAATTAAATTAAAGGAAGACCAATATAATCTTCCTCTAATCATAATTTTGTAAAGCCCATCAGCTGTACATGTGTAGCGAATGAATCACCTTGCAGTGATTAAGACAATGACATTATCTGAAATGTTACTAAACGTTGGATCCCACAAAAATGAGTTAACTGATAAACATAGCTGTGTGAATTTCATAATCCTGAAACAGGTGGGTTAGATAAAATATGTCTTGACCTCAGATGAAAAACTGCACCATATTGTTATAGAAGCTTTGTCAGAAAGTCTGGTTTTGAAACCTGGGAAAAGTGAATCTCAATGTGATTTTAAAAAGCAAAATAAAGAGAAAAAAAAGGGAGAAGTAATTTGATGTACCAAAAAGCTACAGTATGCAATAGTCTGGAGAGATGCATGGAGGACAGAACAAACACGCTTCTGAGAACATCATGCTGTCAGCAAAATAAAAAACATTTCTAAGAGGCAGGCATTTTCAATCATCTACCTTTAGGATGACTTTCAGTTTTTTCCAAGTTTTCTAAGATTTAATTTGTCACTGCATAAGCAGAACTGCAGGGAAACACCTTTTCTAAATAATTTGACATTTTCTGAGCCTTACCACATCATCAAGCTGAAATGCATTTTTTTTTTATTAAAACCAACTTCAGATAATGAAAGCTGACAGAAAGTCCTTTGTTTTGACAAATACAATATTTTAGTTATTATGCCTACTAAACACCTCATTAGTGATTACCAATTTGAGCACAGAAGTCTAATATAAAAGTCCTTTGTCTCAGTTCTCTAATGATGTAGAAACAGATATAAAAATTGGTTTTCCAATTTCTGGAAGTTTTTTTCCTACAGGCACTGTTAGTCTTTTTAGGTCTGACTTTTGAACCCTATTAAAAGGCACATAGACAGGACATGCTTCCTTGCTGGTTCTGTAAATATTTTACTAGGTTATAGATCAAATAAATGAAAAACCAACTTCCTAAATCTTCTAAATAAAGTGTGTCCTGAGTAAAGCCTTCCGTGAAGACCAAGTGGATTGCAGCGCAGGCACTACTGGATGTTCATACAATATTCATACTCATTGCTTTAGGGTCATTATGAGTATTTTCTGATGTAATTCCACAAAACTTACTGTTTACTGAGGACAATCAATACATTATTAATTCTGTTTATTTCAGAAGGTTAGTTAAGACATAATGAAATAATTAGTCTTTTCTGAATATCTTTAAGTGCAGTTACAGATATGCTTTTCCATCACTGTGATTTGTTAGTACGTGCTGATAACACTGCAACCTAAGGAGTCCACATGAAAATTAATTAGGCTGTTTTTTTATGGGAGAGTATGTGAGGAGATAAATAGTTCATGATAAATGAACTCTCAGGCCACAGACTGGAGCATTTATTGATTCACTGGCCATTTATCCTGGAATTTACTCCCTAGCAAAAAGAATATTGCTATATACTTAAATAAAGGTTTTGAGTATTATGCTAACCTTTCACCAGGCAGTAATAAGTGCCCTAACTAAACTCATTCTGCTTTGCTTCCCATTCATTTTGCTGTCATCATCAGCATTATTATCTGCTGCAAAGGCTTAGCAAATTATAATGGGTTTGTCTGAAATATAAAGTTTTAAGATCCAACCTTCATATATTCTTTATATCCTCATGGTGTCTAATAACAAAATATATAAATCCTATATTAATTCAGATATCTGTATCCAAATACACTTTAAATGGGTATGCCATTTCAGTCAAAAAAGTCACTATCTATTGGGCTTTTTTGGAGTATTGGTAGAGCTTATTATGTGATATCAGATTCAGTTTTAATATTTGATGCATAGGCTGATTAAATATTAGTTCTGCGTATAGCTTCTAACACATATATGCACAGTTAATACCCAGCATTTATGCTTATAAAATAGTTGAGACATAAGGGATTGTTTAACTCTATGGGGTTTTTTTTGCCTTTGGCTAGTCTAGATGTACTTAATTATAAGGTTTAAATTCACTTGGGTTTTGTAAACCATTTAGGCACAAAAAGCAGAATAGTCACAGCAAGGATTCCATTTAGAGCATGTCTTAATTGAGGATATCACTAATTTTTTCTTTCTTGTTTTTTTAAACTCCTCCCCTCCAGGGTCTTTCTAAAGTTATGAACTTAATTGCCTGAGGGAAAAACTATTTTAAAAAAGAAAGTAAGCCTTGAAAATATTTACCATTGGAGAGTATCTAATCTTTAAGGGGTGCATTCTTTAACATGGATTCACATGGGACATGTGCATGAAAGTCAAATATCATGTTTCAGACACTTGGGAAAAAAATAGTGGGCTCTCAGAGAATGTTGAAATAGAGGGGAAAAGATGGCATCAGAGACATGGTTTCTGGAATGGTGGTCAGTAGCCAGGCCTTTTCTGCTGCACAGGTTCTGCTGGGGAGTGTTTCTTATATTGTTAACTGATAGTCACCTTAGACACTAGTTTTAGCCACCAAGTGAAAGATTTTCAAGAATACTCTATCTGGTCCTGCATGGTGTAGCAGAAGCTAATAGAATGAGATGGAAAAGAAAACTGACTTGGCTGGTTTGGAAATTTGAGGGATAGAAAGAAAAGGAGGAGGAGGATGGACCTCTAAAAAATCATCTGAAATAGAAAAAATATTCACTGCTCTTACTGGCCCCAGAAAATCTGTCATTAATAGCACAGGAGGACGAAAACATCTGACAGATATTAAAGGCCCAAAGCTTCCTTGAAGAATTTTACACAGGGGAAAATCTTGGTCTTAAAGAGGGCAATACTTTTTCTAGAATAATTCTCTCATACTCTCTGTTCTAGTAAAGCACAATTGCTTTGACCTGAAACAATCCCTCCTTCCCTGAAAGGTTTGCCTATGGTCTCCTTCCAGAGCAAAACAGAATTTCAAAATCAGCTTAACTCCAATACTGCTTGTGCTATATAGAACAGAGAATACACTACATATAAAAAGTAGAGTGGTTCAATAATGTGACACATCTTTTTTACTAACTATTCTTATCCTTAGCCATTAGGTTTTGATGCCTATTAGAACAAAGATCTAACCGTTATGGTTGGTATTATTTCATTATGTTAACCTGTGTCATTCTGGGATCACCTGCAAATTCTGTGCTCAATTTAACCCAAAGGCTTGAATTCACTATCTAGCCAGCAAAGTCTGGTTGGACTAAGAAGTCTAAGTTGGATAGATTTTAGATTTTCTTTAGTGCTGTTTGTTAGGAGAGTAGTGTGCCTTAACCACATTACTCTGAAAGACTTTGTTCTTTTACTACTTTCTTTTAGTATTTATTTTGCTACTATTGCTTCAAGTTGCAGAGAATTATTTTGAATGGAGAGATAAATTCCATTATATTTAGGATGAATTTAAGAAAAATCGAGATTTGAAAAAGTGATGGTATTTATTTATTCTAGAAATGACATAAGTCTCTCCTGTGTGTTCTATTCATAACGACTTTAAATCACCCCTTCAGAAGTTCAATTCACTCCAATAAAAAAACCCCAAGGATTCATTCAGTTAGGGAATAGTCCCCTGGTCTCTATGCCCATTACTTCCACAGAATGTTTAATGGCAGAACCTTGGTCTTGCTAGTTAAGCCTATATATCGTTCACTGAAAAGACAACAGTTTCATCGAACATGCTGATGCATGTCTGTGTCACAGTGGTGTAAAAATGGTGATTAGAGCATGCTGGTGGGAAATGGAGAGATTTATATCCTTGCAGGTAGAACTCGTTCTGAAGGTTAAAGGATTTGTTGTTGCTTTCTCAGCTGTGCTTTCAAGTAGATCAAGTGTGGTCTAGATGCTATGCAGATGAGGATCTGAATCATGTAAGAGAGGAAAATAATTTATATAGAATTCTGAGGTTGGAGATAACCAAAGTAGAACAGATCTAGAAAATCCCTGATTTTTGTTTTTATAGCCTTCAGAATTTTAATATTAAATGTATTATCATACGGGGTCCTTATATTAAGAAACCACAATTTAGGGAACTTCAATTGAGCAACAATTTTTGAGATAATCCTGAGCTAGTAATTAGATTTATTTGTTCTTTTAACACGTAAAATCTACAGACGAAGATCATAAGGAAGGATTCGTACAAAATATAACTATCAGAAAGGATACCTACCTTGTTCAATCAAGTGTGCTTAAAAAGAAAACAAAATTAATACAAAAATTAAATCAAACCCTTACACTAAAATAGAAAACAACTAATCTTTCCTTATGAATGAAATTGAATAACTAGACTTGCCAGTGCCAATATCACATCATTTATATATCTGCAACATAATTGTTAATGAACAAGTGTAGCTGGTTCAATTAACTTCTGTAACTGATTTGAAGCACTATTTTGTATTTCAATGTATGTATAATTTACTAATTTTCATTAGTGTAAGGCTTTTCATGGTTTTTGAATGATTGTACTTTTCAGACTAGGCACCAGCTGAAAAAAATGGAGAAGTAAAAGTAAGTAAACATTCCTAAAATACATACTTAGCCAATTTTTTTTTTTAAATAAAAGATAAGTCTGAGAATTTAGCAAGATATAGAAGCAAAATGAAAATCTGAGACTGAAGCTTAAAACAACAAAATAACAACAACAAACAGCAATAACAAAACAAATGAACTAATAAAACCATCTAGTTAGATAAACCATCACTGATTCTTTAATTAAACTCCTGTCTCTTTAAGGTCTTTATACTGAAATTCCTTTAGGAGTCCGTGAACTTTTTGCTGAATTAAGCAGTCAGCACTATATTTAAAGAATGCCATAAAAAGTACTGGAGAAATTGTATTGAGAATAGTACCTACTGGAGTTCTGCATACTTTAGAGAGAGGAGTAGTTGAAAAAGCTTATGTTTCAGAGATAGAATGCCTCAAGAACAATAATTTAAGTAAGTTTTTTTGTTCAGAGCAGTGTCATTTTCTTCATAGTGTGGTCAGGATTGTTATCTCATTATCTTCTCCAGTAACTAACTTCTGTGCAAATTAAATTAATGTAGGAATAGTCCAAAATGTATAGCCAAATTTCACGTGTTGTTACAATACCGTGGTATGCATTGACAGTTTTTTGTCTTTGTCTTTTGACTAACACTAAGGATCAAACTCTAATTTCAACTCAAAATGGTTTTTTGGGAAGTAAAATACTCTTGGCTGCATAATTGGAGATAACATTCTATATATGTTTTGGAGAGGCTGCTGTTATATATTCGCTCTTCTGTTTTAGGAAGAGAATGAAAGATTATAGAGATAAGCAAAAGATTAAGTGAATATTTCAGCTATCTCTATATGAATCCCTCTGTTCTGACACTTAGAAGTTTGTTAATACTACACTAGGGTTTTTTGATCAAATATTAAACATATTGCCTCACGATGAGGCTTCTGTTTAACTTACTAACCCTGTAATGGTGTGGGTAATGGCATTACACCTGAGTGAAGACTGCATAATCAACAGGGATTCTTCTATCCACCAGGCATAGGCATAGCCATCCAAAGATGTGAGAATGATGATGTGATAGGAAAGCCAGTTACCACAGAACCTGTCACTCAGGTTAGTGATCTGTTACAGATCAGCTGGCCACCTTCCCATCATTTTAAAGTAGACATACACTGGAAGAACTAGAAGTGTGATGATATACAGTTGCAAGAGAACAAAAGTACTAGGACTAGGAAGGACCATAGCATTTGAAATCTGAAGAACTACGTCTGACTACAGTTTTAGACATACCTCAAAGAGACATTTTGCATCTGAAATAAGGTAGACTGATATGGGATAAAGTATCCAGAAACCATATCCTCTGAGTGCAGAGGACTAAGAAAGAAGTAATGTATTAATTAACTTTATGTAAACAGGTAAACAGGTAGAAGAAGCTGGAAAGACCAGTGCAGTTTCTTGAATGGGAAAGAATTACATTGGTGCCATCTTTTATGTACAAATGCATCTTTAACGTTGCAGCCGTTCCCATTTGACTGATTTAACTTTTCTGGAGTAGAAGCTTCTCAGTGACTGAAGCGCAACACTGTGCTTCCTAACTCCACAGAGCAGACCCGTGTTTTACAGCCCTACTATCAACACCAAGTACAAAATTTTATCTTCTTTTCAAATTTACTGCAGACTCATACTTGCAGTTTGAGAAGAAAGCAAGCTACCAATTAATGAGGCTGTACTAGGGTGAATATTTTTGACCTGATCTAGTTGTGAAAAATACCTTTGTGCTGTAAATTTAGTAGCTAGTTGTGCTCTGACACCTTCCAGAGACCATAATCTGTGTCAGGGCTCCATGATATGATGAATTTTGGGGACATATGAATGTGTTCCTTCTTCAAGAATCTTACAGTGTAGTTTTAGACAGGACATGACAAATGGTTGTAACTGAAAAAACCCTAAACGAACAGAAAAGCCAAACCAAACCAAACCTACGACAAAACCAGCCAGTCAAAAAGAAAAACAGAGAAGAGGAGAGTGGGAACAGGGGAATTAATGATGAGAACAACTGTCTTTATCACTCTCTTATTCCTAACTTGCTGGTAATCAGATCCTCAGGAGCTACAGAAGAAGAAGAAAACATTAGACTGTGCTCTAATTCTTTGTATCACCATCATCTAGACCATGAGAATGAATCAATGCACTGCCATTTCTATTTGATTTTTACTCTTTTGCATGAGACTAAGATGTCAGCCTTTGAATAAGTAATGTATTCAAGCTGTAATACCAAAACGCTCTTTTATGTTGACCTTTAGATCAATAGTCTGACTGAGAGTGTTTGGTCCCTGTATTCTTTTCCTGTTTAGCAGCTGCTTGGGAAATAGAGCATAGAATTTGCATGTTTGCCAATCAAAGGATAAAATAATAAAGGGCTAAATTTAGAAATCTATTTAAAAGGACTAAAAATTTTGGTGATTTATTCTAAAGAAAACATAGAGAATGGTAACATAATCCTAAAGCCTTTTAAGTCAAAGTTTGAAGCAGGAATAGAAAAACTACCAGCCTGGAACATAATGAATTTAAATAGGTAATTTGCCGTTTTCATCCTCTACAGAGCTCAAATTATCTTCAAGATTTTCTCTTCTCTTTCCCAAAAGTATGTTTGCATTCTCTTGCAGAAAGAAAGAAAAAAATCCAAGGCAGAAATACACTGAGATTTTACAGAGGTTTTACTCGTGCAGTGAGTAAACTATTAGCAGTTTAGTTACAAAATTTCAAAGCATTTTTCCACTGACTAGGCATTTTAACTGCTGCCAAGTGACTTGGACACAGGCATAGGAGGATCTGTTTAGCTTTACTGTCAAATAATGAGAAGATTACTAAAACTGTGAATTTTAATAAAAATGCTTACTGAAACCTATTGGGAAGGGTTAGAAATTCTGTTTGAGTAATATTTCATCTTTGTGGAAAGCAGGACAGCCTTCTCCTTAAAAAAATCTCCTTTGAAATAAAACTGCCAACATCAGAATGACAAGAATTGTGGGCTGATTGAGGCTGTAAGGGAACTCTGGATGTCATCTTGTCCAACACTCCTGCTCAAGCAAGGTTACCTAGAGCTGATTGCCCAGGACTGTATTCAGATGGCTTTTGACTATTTTCAAGGGTGGAGACTCCACATCTTATCCAGGCAACCTGTGCCAGGGCTCTCTCATCCTCTTACCTTAAAAAATTCATCTCCTTCTGTTCATCTCGACCTTCCTGTGTTTGCTTTTGTTCCCATTGTCTCTTGTCCTCTCACTGGGCCCCCCTGAAAACAGCCTGGATCTGTCTACCTTTACCTCTCCCTTCAGATCTTAGTGTGCATTGATAAGATTCCTTCTGAACCATCTTTTTCCTAAGCTAGAGAGTTCGTCAGTCTTTCATCGTATATGAGATACTCCAGTTGCCTAAACATCTCACAGGCCTTTGCTGGTCTCTTTCCAGTAGCTTTGCATCTCTTTTGTGCTAGGAAATTGTCTTGGGGTGATTTTATGATGATTAGTCTATTCCCTGATCATCTGCTCTATGTCCAAAAACGATTGCTGTAGATTTAAGGTGGGTCCAGGGAGAGGGGGGAGCCTTGGGGCTCTCCCATGGGCTTTTTCAAAGCCTCACCCCCCACGCAGGTGTCTGGGCGCTGTGCGGACCATGGGGTTTTTTTGCTTGGCAAGCTCAGCTTTTTTGTTAGCTTAGGCAAGAAGGTTTTTTTTTCCTTTCCCTGGCCTTGGAGACGCTGCAGCAGCAATTCTTCAGTGGCTTTTGGAGGTGAACTGGGTGGTTTGGTTTTGGTCCGAGATCAGAGAGAATGAGTGGCAGGAGAACAATTGGCCGGGACCAGCAGGAAAGGCAAGGGGCCTCTCCATTTTGGCCCCAGACCCCAGAAAAAGCTGAGCTGGTGAGAGAGCGCACAACAAGCCCACCAGCTTCATCTGCTGTGAAGGGGGGACCAACAGCAGAGATTCACCACGTTCACATCTATTTCCTGAGCTGCTGTGTGAATTTTTTTTTTTCCCCCTGAGAAAGAAGCTGGCTCCATTTTTCTCCCCCACCATGTGGCAGGTGTTTCTTTTCTTTCCCTGTTTTTTTTGGGTTCTGTTCCCATGTCTGTGTATTTAGGGGAAGGGGGTTGTAGGGGTTGTAGGGGTTGTAAGGTCTGACAGCTCAATATCTGGCATTTATTTACCTTTTACTGTGCTGTGTGGGCACTCTGTTGCTCAATAAATGATTATGGTTTTTTCACTTTCATCCACTAGTATTAATTTCTTGTTGGAGGAAAGGGATTCTTGGAGACCTTTTTTTTTTCAGAGGAAACACTCATTCCAGAGTGTTTTTCTCCTAAATTTTTCTCTAAACAGAGACAGAAATGTAGAACATGACTCAGTGCTCCAGTTTTCCAGTGCCCTCCCCAGTGCTTAACAGAGAGGAAGGACCTTGCCTTGCCCCTCTAGCAAAGATGTGTCTGATGCAGCCAAAAATGCTATCAGATTTCTTTGCCCCAAGGACACAATGCTGGTTCATGTTCAGTAGGAAGTCCACCAGGACCCCCATGGCTTTCTCTGACAAGGGGCTTTCCAGTTGGGCAGCCACCAGCATGTAACAGTGAATGGGGATTTTCCTCCTCAGGTGCAGGCCTTCATGCTTCCCCATGTCAAACTTCATGAGGTTCCAGACAGCTCAATTCTCCAGCCTGTCAAGATTCTTCTGAATAGCAGCAAAAACCTTTTGCATGTCAGATGTTCTTCCAAGTTTTTGTACCATCTGCAAACCTGCAGAGGGTAGAGTCCACCTCACCATGCAAATCATTAATCAAGTAAGATTGGCCTCCAAGATACACCACTGGTTGCTGGCCTCCAACTAAACTTTGTTCCACTAATCAGAGCACCCTAGACCTTGACATTCAACCAGTTTTCAGTTCAATCCTTTTCTTTGTGATATGACCAGCCATCACAACTATCTAGAAAGCTTTTCAATTGCAAATGTACTGAAGAATGCCTCACTAAAGACTATTTGTGCCATTGCATTTTCTTCTTGTATCCTTTTTGTCTCTAGTAGTATTTTGCACCAATTTCCAAATGGCACACACCAACTTTAAATGAGTTATGGTGTTGAGTTGATAATATCTAAGGGGCAGTGTTATGAAGTGTAGGAAGGAAAAGAAATCTGAGAAACTTAAATGCTAGAGCTATCAGGATGTGTGTATGGGGAGTAAAAAATTGTTTAAGGACTTTGTAGCTACCCATATTTTATGCATTGTGCTAAAAACCTGTGACATCTTGTTTTCTGAAATACCTCTCATGAGGTCAGTACTGTTCCTGATAGCACTGGAGGGTGTATAAGGTTAGTATAACATTCTTGTCAGTATTTGCCTGCCAATCTGGAGGAACCACTTAAAAGCACAAAATGTTCATTGAGGAACTATGCCATGATTTTATTTTGAGCTTTTTGACATGAATATTTGTTCCCTGGCACACACTTCTGGCTTTTACACATGGCATTCCCATAAGCACTTTAAACAATTGCAAAGTAGTGTTTTAGTCTCTGTGAATGCTCACAAGGAATTTGCCTATATAACAAAAAGTGGTGAGTTCTATAGAAGAGATGTTGAAAATGGTCCTGTTTGGGTGATATTATCAAATGTTAAATTTACACTGATTTTTAACATATTACTTTTGAAATAGCTTTAAATGATTCATCCTAATTTTTTGTTGGTTTGGTTTGGTTTGGTTTAGTTTCAGTTTGTTTTCTTTTTGTTCAGACAAACCCTAGCAGACAAGGTATATTATTGCTTAGTAAGAACAATAATAATTAAAATACTCCCCCATATAATCACTCATAGTAACTATTTTGTATTCTTTTTTAATGTGTAGGTTTCCATAGTTTTGAGTGAATGCAGTATCTAACTTGTGTAAACTTGTGTAAACACTTGTGTAAACAATCATGGGTAAAATAAATTTTAATCAGAACTCAGTTCGATTGAAATTGAGTATATGCTCAAAAACCCCCAAAATCTGCTGTAAGATGTAAGTCATCAGTAAACAAGAATAGTATCCCACAACCAGTTTAACTTTCAATGTCAAAATGACTAAATGGTACTTATATTAGAAAAATATGCATAGGGAAAAAAAATGCTACCAAAATATTTATTTCTGTTCACTTTCTCTCATTTTATGAAAGATAGTTCCAAATGATAAAAAAAATTAATTACTTCTATGTTTTCTTTTAGAATTTATCCTCTTTTCATATAACCAAATCCTTTGGTTTTATAGATTGGTGTTCCCTGCTGCTATAGTTTTTAGCTCAGCAAATTCTTCAACAGCTTTGTAGTTTTATTACATGTTAGGTAAGTTCTGAGTATAGCAATATAAAACATTAGGATGTGATAGTTTGGCTTAGACAAGAAAGTAAAATCCTAAATCACTGAAGATTAATTTTGGACCATTTCCCAGCGTGAGTAGGGGAAACACTATTTTTTTGGTGATGTGGGCTGGGAAAAGTAATTGGGAATAATTTACCGGGAAGGAATAATCCTTAGGACACAGTCCCCTACTAGATCTCTGGACGACTGTATATCTCTTGCTCATCTGAATATTTTAGTCTCAGTACAGCTGTAATTGTAGAAGTATTAGGGTGTCCATACAGATCTGCAGCCAGCGAGCCTGTAAATCTCATCCTTATGTGATCTTTGCAATCAGAAAAATAATCGTCAGCTGAGGTGACTAAATCATGTTCTTATATATTTTTTCTTGACTGAATTTGCTTCATCCACATGAGTCTTCTCTGTTTTACCATCAGTAACATTTGAAAGATGTAGAGTCATATACAAAACATGGTAGTGTCAGATTTAATCAGATTCTTTGATTTACATTAACTGTGTCTGTCTGTTCATTTTAAGTAGTTAGATGTTGATGTCAAAGACACTGGAAAAACTGTTCCTAAAGCATAGGATCCTAGACCTCTGTAGTGGGTTGACCCTGGCTGGATGTCAGATACTCACCAAAGCAGCTGCATTATCCCTCTCCATAGCTGCACAGGGGAGAGGAAATGGAACAAAGGGTTCATTGAGATAAGGACAGAGAGGGATCACTCACCAAATACTGTCATGGACAAAACAGAATCAAATTAGAGATATTAACTGAATTTATTGCTAGCAAAACCAGAGAAGGATAATGAGAAATAAAATAAGACCTTGAGAAGACCTTCCCCCAACCCCTCCCGCCTTCCCAGCTCTACCTCCTGCCCCCCAATGGCACAGGGAGACGGGGAATGGGGGTTATGGTCGGTTCATCACATGCTGTTTCTCCCACTGCTCAAGGCAAAGGAGTCCTTCCCCTGATCCAGTGTGGGGTCCTTCCCATGGGAGACAGTTCTCCACAAACTTTTCCAACATGAGTCCATCCCATGGACAACAGTTCTCTACCAACTGTTCCAACATGGGTCACTTTTCCATGAGGTGCATGTGTCCTTCTTTCCATGCGTCCTTCAGGCACAGCCTGCTCCAATGTGGGTCCCCCATGAGGTCACAAGTCCTACCAGGAAACCTGCACGAGTATGGGCTCCTCTCTCCTTGGGTCCACAGGTCCCTGCCAGGAGCCTGCTCCAGCACGGGCCTCCCTGGGGCCCACGACCACTCTCCTCTCAGGCATCCGTCTGCTCCAGTGTGGGTCTCCTGCATGTGCTGCAGATGGATCTCTGCATCCCTGTGGACCTCCATGGGCTGCAGGGGCACAGCTGCCAAACCATGGTCTGCACCAGGGGCTGCAGGGGAATCTCAGCTCTGGCTCGGCTCTGGAGCACCTCCTGTCCCTCCTTCTGCACTGTCCTTGGTGTCTGCAGAGTTTTTCCTCTCGCAAATCCTGACTCTGCTATTCTCAGGCCACAGTCTGCACAATAACATTTTATTTCTTCTTAAATGCTATTACAGAGGCATTACCACTGTCATATCTAATAGGTCCAGCCTTCAGCAGAGGTGGGTCTGTCTTGGAGTCACCAGGAACGGACTCTGCTGGACATGGAGGAATCTTCTGGCAGCTTCTCTCGGAAGCCATCCCTATAGCACCCTGCTATCAAAACCTGGCCACACAAATCAAATACAACTTTGGTTTGTGTGGCCAGGTTTGGTTTGGAAACAGCAAAGCAAGAGTCTCCACTACATTCCTTAAATTCTACTCATTTACCTGATCAACAAGTTATCAGAATTAGCATTCATCAGAGGTGATTTCATCTTCCACATCATGAGAAGGTGTATCTCGGTTTAGAAACAAGTTTAGGAGAAAAACACTCTGGAATGAGTGTTTCCCCTAGGAAAAAAGTGGTTCCAACAATTCCCTTCTGCCAATGAGAAATGAGCTAGAGGATGAAAGTCAGAAAACCAAACCATTTATTGACAAACCGAGTGCCCACTTGGTGAGGGAAAAAAAAGGATAAATAAATGATATTGAACTGATAAATGAATTGATATTGAACTATCAGACCTTATACCCTGCCCCTCCATACACCCACACCTGAACAAAAAAACCCAAAAAGTGAGGGAAGGAAAGAAACCACAATGGCCGGCAATGTGCTGGGGAGAGAAAATGGTGCTAGCTCCTGTCTTAAGGAAAAATCCCCAAAAGGTTCATGCAGCAGTTCAACCAAAACCAGATGAGAACCTGGTGAATCTCTGGTGTTGGTCCCCTCTTCATAGCAGATGAAGCAGGTGTGCTTTCTCTCACCAGCTTGGCTTTTCCAAGGTCTGGGGCCAAAAGGGAGCAGCCCCTTGCCTGTCTGGCTGGTCCTGGCCGACCCTTCTCCCACCAGTTGTTCTCTCTGATCTTGTACCAAAACCAAACTGTCCAGTTCACTTTGAAAAAAGCTGCTGAAGGATTGCTGCTGCAGCCTCTCCAAGGCCAGGGAAAGGAAAAAAAAACCCTTCTTGCCTAAGCTAACAAAAAACCCAAGCTAGCTAAGCAGAAAAAACCACAGTCCACATGGCACCTAGATGCCTGGGCAGGAGGGTGAGGGGAGGCTTTGAAAAAGCCCAGAGAAGCGCTCCAAGGCTCCCTTTTCCCACTGGACCCACCTTAAATCTACAGCAACCATTTTTTGGGCGTAGAGCAGATGACCAGGGAATAGACTAATCATCATAAAATCACCCCAAGACAGGATGATATGCTGCTCTACCAAACTTGAACCTTTTGCAATAGCAACAAGGGAATTTGTCAGCAGGATTACACAAGGGTTAAAGAAGAAATGTGGAGGAAGGAGTTACAGGATGAACCCCCAAGTATTAAAAATTAAATAGAGGAGAGTAAAGATACTAGTGTTAAGAGCCCTGTTTTAGTTAACAGCTTCATCTTAAGGTTTTTGTCTGTAAAAAACAAACCTCTCAGACAACAAAAAAGATGGCATCTTTGTCCTTAGAGCACCATTAATGATGTCTAATAGGGCAGAGGTAAGTACTGCAGGAGAAAAGTTTCACAGACTCTATTTCACAGTTCTAGTTGTTTTGGTTTTGTTCTTTAGTATATTCAATTCTCATTATTCAGAGAGCTTCTGAGAAGATCCCCTTTTGTAAAGAACACTGCAAAGAGAGTCAGAAAAGTGGCATCTTATTAGCTTACTGCTCTCAGAATTCATTTCCTTCCTTAAACTACACAGCAGCCCTGCTGGGCTTTAAAGCTCCATGTCCCATTTTATTGTTAAGAACAAGAAATTAAGAAATCCATGAGTCTGTGGCCTCTAGGTATACTTTTGAAAATGTAATTACCAACTCCTTCATTTTAGTTTATAGTACTGAGTTTAACAAGATTAGAAAGATGGGATTAGATATTTACTCACATGTAGCATATATAAGATGAAATGCACATCACTCCAATTATCCACTGTGGGCTCAAATTAAAGGAAGTTTTTGCTGAATTCTTGACCTCTCCCCAGTTCCATATGGTAAATCTTCTGACTGAATATATCCAAACTGATCAATTAAAGACCTTTAAAAATTCAGTAATATTTTTGAATTGTATTGGTAGGTTCCATCACTCTGCATCTACTGGAAAAAAAATCCCAAAACATAAAATCAAACTATAACAACAAACTTCCAGAAAACCAACTCCAAATTCTGCCACGCTTGAATGCTTGTGGGCCATTTATTCTTCTGTTGGCAGGACGGAGTTGTGATGGACAAGACTCTAATGTGTCAGAAAGGAATTGGAATTGTATTTTGTCTCTGTATTGACTTGAAAGATAACACTAAACAGGTACCCATATAGAATTAAAAAAATAAAAGTTGTCTATCTTCATGAAAGGTCCTGTGCAGTTTGGCCAGTCGTTCTCCAAGCCCCTATAGAAAAATTTCAGAGAAAAATCATCAGTTTATTTCAAGAGTTAATATTTTTCACAGATTTTACTGGGGTGTTATAGTTTAACCCCAGCCAGTAACCAAGCCCCACACAGCTGCTCACTCACTCCCTCACCAGCAAGATCAAGGAGAGAATTGGAAGGGTAAAAGGTAGAAAACTCATGGGTTGAGATAAAGGCAGTTTGATACTGGAATCAAAAGCCGTGCACAGAAGTAAAACAAAACAAGGGGTTCATTCACCACTTCCAATGAGCTTGCAGGTGTTCTGCCATCTCCAGGAGAGCAGGGCCCCATCAAGTGTAGTAGTCACTTGGGAAGACAAATGCCATCATTCTAAATTTCTCCCCTGTTCCTCCTTCTCTTCCCCTCACCTTTTTTACTGAGCATGATGTCATATGGTCTGGAATATTCCTTGGTCAGTTTGGGTCACCTGTCTCATCTGTGCCCCCTCCCAACCTCCTACAGACCTCCAGCTTCCTCACCAGCCTGGCGGTAAGAAAAGCAGAAAAGGCCTTGGCTCTGTGCAAGCCCTGCTCATCAATAACAAAAACATCTCTCTATTATCAACTCTGTGTTCAGCACAAATCCAAAACACAGCCCCATACCAGCTACTGTGAAGAAAACCAAATCTACCCCAGCCAAAATCAATATATGGGGGAAGGGTCCTTTTGTCCCATTATTTTCAATTCCATGATCCAACATACAGTATATATAAACATATCTCAAATTATATGCTTTAGAACATAGAGTAAACTTTTTCATCTTATAGTTAATTTCTGGTTATGTCACAATCATTTGTTAGTTTTAATCCTGGGTTGAGGTAGTAACTCATGTGTGTGCCTGTAGCCAAAGCTGTTACTCAAAGATGAGTACTTTAACACACTAAAGAAATACTCTCTGTGTCTTTGCTACATTAGAGACCCAAGCTCTTAAGGAACAAGGTACCTGTGCAGAAAGGAGTTGCAGTGATATATTGGACTTCTTGCTGGAGCCAGAGGCATTGATCTTGACATCTGTGGGAGGTGTGCTCTGGTGAAGGGACTATGCCATCAGGTATTGGAGCTGTTTTTTGTGTGATGATTGTCAAACACTGGCACAGGCGGTCCTGAGAAGTTGTGGTCTCCATCTTTGGAGGTACTCAAACACACCTGGACACAGTCCTGAGTAACCTGCTGCTGCTAACCCTGCTGTGAGAAGGCGTTGGACTAGTAGATCTCTAGAGCTGCTGCACCATCTCAGGAACTCAATGAGTCTGTGATTTCTGTAGCAACTTCTTTAACAATATGCTGCATATATCAGCACTTGAAGATCTTCCTCTTTCTACTATTATGACCCTCTCCTGCTTATTTTATTTTTAAAATTTTTTTTTTTTAAATATGAGTGTATTTTTAGAGTTTGATGACCCTCATTGTACTCAGTATGAAGCCAGTGGTAAAAATCTGTCTGCTTGATATGGTTGATCAGATCTTGCTGGTCTACCATTGATAGTTTTTCAAAATATATATTTTTAAACATTCATGTGTAGTATTATATTTTCTTTGGGTTTTGTCTTATGGTGATTTACCCCCTGATATCTGTAATTTTTCTTGTTTATCAGTTTCTTTTTCTGGTTCTCTCAGTGCTGTCCTAATGTCAGCTGAACCCTGTTCACATCATAAAGCCTCAAATTACACAGTGACAGCAGTTCCTGTTGCAGTGTGCTGTGGCTGGCACCACAGCCAGCAAGATCAGGTGGACCAGTGGGGCCAGTACTTTGATGCCCACACAGCCCAAGCACCCTAAGGTTAGGGTGAGAACCCAGAGGGCTGTGCAGGGCATACAGATCATGTCCCCGCAATTGGCCACTGCCATCTCCTCCCCTTCTCCCCTGTATTTGCTCTCCCTTCTGGATAGTTCTATGTTCTTCGGTCCCTCACTGGCCCATGTTAATCCCCCCTGCCTACCCTTATTCCTATTAGTTAAACACCTTTCTCCCCACCTCTGTAACGCCCCCTTTCTGTTGTATTATTGGCCATTATGTGCTTTCCCCTCCCTTTCTGTAGGGGTATAAAACCCCATGAAAAAGCATTTTGGGGGTTCTTTGCGCCCATTTTTGTATTTCTTTTGTCATTAAACCTTCTCCTTTTTCCCCGAAGAACCCCCTCCACCTCGTTCCTGTCTCCTCTGCGTGCCTTGTCCATCGGTGGGCAGGGCGAACCCGAGCTGGAGCTTCGCCTGCCCTCCCGCGCCGCAACAGCCTCCATCTCCTCCTGCTGCGCAGGCAGGTGCTCGGTGCAAGTGGTCACCTGCTAGCCGGTAACACCACCATGGCAAGTTCCTGAATCTGTAAAAGCAAATTTCGTTTGGCTCCCATGGTATTCTTTTCCTCATTCTAATCTCAAGTCTTCTATTCAAAGTATTCTATCTTGGTGGACAGAGCAGGTCATAATACCACATGTTTGATTTCTTGATGAGATAAGACAGAGAGTTCATATGGTATTCATGATGAGATTTACCTTCATCGTAGTTTTCAAGATTGTGCCCTCACTTGCTTATTGTCACATGCCACCACCACACAAATGTGAACTCTTATAGGTGAAAAAAGAAGCAAAACTATCTTGACAACATGTAACTAGACAATAAGTAGGAATTAAGCTAAACTTCACCTTTGCAAATTGCTATTCATTTGTTGGCACACCATCCTTGTGGCAGCAGAATTACTTGGTATTATATGTGCTAGAAGAAAATCCATGCCCTTGGTGCTGAAAGAATCTGAGAAGGAATTGTGCCTCAGAAAGGGAATTAGTACAACTTCTTGTTTTGCACAGCTACTTCTAGCAACACTCCTAATTCGTTTCTGTTTTATGTCTGAAGTTTCTTGCGGAACACCTCGTGAGGGACACGTACCTGACTGCTTCTCTGTAGGGCAAACAGTACTATCTCACCTTGTTGTTCCCTGCCTATTCAAAATGACTCTGTTATTACCTGTTCATGTTCTTGCATGATATTCATAATACATGAGAAGAACTTGGTGAGCCACATCGATAATTGAATATATCAAATATTTAGTGATAGTTGTGTACGATTGAATAATTCAGGACTAAATAATTGGTATGTTCCAGGGAAGTTCCAGAAGGGGTTACACAATGTCTGTATTTCATCAGTTCTCTATGGCTAACACTGCATTTTTAAACCCAAGGGCCACTCTGGCTTCTTGGGTTCTCTTGAATGTTGGATGCGTTGTGATTTATACTGTGGCAAGATCACAGACTCATTGCATGGACACTTCCAGAGGCCCTCATCTGTGAGGAAATCTATGCACAAATGTGGCCTTGGATCCAGCTGACTCAGAGGCCTCAAACCCTGCACAGGGGTCATAAATGCATACACAGAGGGAAAATGAGATGCAATCTCACAGCCTTCACTTGCTTCTGACTACCAGCTCCATGAATATATGTCTGCTGAAAACAAGTTACATTGGAAAAGGAAAATTGGCTTTCATTATGATTGTTTTTTTTCTGAATACTAACAGTCTCCTGCACAGGAACAGTTGCCTCTTTTTCAGCCAGAGAATCTTCAGAGAAGAATTAGTTTATTCCATTAGTGGTCTTAAATTATAGTTGGTAAGGAAAACTTGGATTAATTGCTTATTTTGAATGGAAAGTACTTGTCAGTTAATTATGATACATATCAGGAAACAGTCATAAGACCCCCAGTGTTTTGGTTTGGGAAAACATAAAATGATGTTCAAAGATTTCAAATTTCAAGCTTTTACATAGATCAAAATATTATAAGCTTTGTTTTAAAAATCTGAGTTGAAATTATTTACTTGCACATTTCCAGTTCAAAAATTTTATTATCTGTTTTCTTCACTTCCCTAAATTTCTCTCCCCCCTCCATTCCAGGATGACGATAATGATGTATGTTGCAGACCCTTTCCAAGCTGAATACCAAGATTGTAATTCAATGAAGTGCTCTACTCTCATTCATAAATCACTTGAAGGCTGCTCTTGTGTCAGCAGAACTCTTCAATTGAATTACATGCTTCTACTCAATAAAGAATCATCTATCTCACATTATAAGGTGTCACAACTCACTCTGTGGTAAGGCTGTGAGATCTACATAGCATTACTTTTCAGAAGCTTGTGTCTCAGTAACTGCAGCTTACTCTCAGTTCAAATTTGACACAGTTGATTATCACTGGTAGCTCCATAAAAATGCCTGCTTTACTTATAGAATAGATCACTCTTCAGGTGTACTCACATTTAAGGATTTTTTTCTCCTGGAACATCAAAGCTATTTTGGCAGTAGCTTAGATTTTTTGGAAGCATCTGGCCCCTATCCTAAATGATCCAAAATTTCCAAAATATTTAGTTAGTGTATTAATGAAGAATAAAACATACAGACAATATGAGTTTCAACTAACATTAGATATTGTAATGATACTGCTGTTAATCATGTTAATGGCCCCCTTGATAAAATATTTCTGTTTAGTATCTCTCGTTGAACTTGAATTCTATATTTTCCAGTTGTCACTTATAGCAACCTTCCAATATTTTAAATTTGAAATATAAGAGTCTGATATAAATGAATGGCAAAGATCAGCAGATAACCTGGTTTTATACAGATCTAAAAATTCTGAAAAAGTCCCACCCTGTGTTGTGGGTAAGAGATTTAATTCATAATGCTTTTAAATTTGAGATTTTTATTCCTCTAGCCTTCCTCTGTCATGTGTGGTTAATGATATACTCACTTTAATGTTGATTAAATAATAAAATACTCTAATTAAACTAAAGGCAAGTCTTAAAAGGAGAAAATCTGTCTACTCACTGCTTTAAAATATTTCACACTGAATAAGAAATTTAATCAGCCCAATCTCTTCACTATTCACATTATCCTAAATGTATGGTTTGCTTCCTTGTACTCCAAACTTTGCCACTTTACCTTGACATTGTCAGAAAATGCAGGTTCTTTCTTACTCCTACACTGAAGGCTAACAAGCTATCAATTGTTACAGTGTAAGAACTTGCAAAGGGCCAGCTCCCACAGACTGAAATCTCAAAATTGCAAGTGAGGAAGAGACAGAAGAGAGTAGGAAAAAAACAAACAAAACATATTCCTTTGTGTCCTAAGTAGCCTTTTAGACTCCTTATGCCTACAGTCAGATCTTCTTCTCAGAGGAATGCTTTAGAAAAATCTAATCACTGATTATGTTGAACTTCTAGCACAGACAAAAAACACATGAATAAATCTGTCTTTTAGAACATAGTCTGAAGAGTGTTCAATGAGATAGGCATAGGGATAAATAATAAAACCAGAGGAAATATATAAATAAATGCTTCATAGTGAGTATTCTCTGCCTTAAACACTGATGATAGGAGTCCTCTGATGCAAAGGGTGTTACAGTTAAAGAGTCTCATTAAATATGTATGTGTAGGAGACTTATAAAGGCAAACTTGAAACTGGAGTATCTAACTCCTTAGTGCCTGATTTAGCAGCTTAAATATTGGTTTATCATATATCATAGAAAGATAGGATATCTTGAGTTGGAAGGGAACCACGAAGATCATTGGCTCCAAGCTGTTATTCCTTGTGTGGCTACCTAAAATGATACGATATGACAAAGACTGTCATCTAGCTACTAATGTATGCATCTAAAATCATAGGAAATAATTTCAAATAACTTAATGTTGACAGCTGTGAAACGTAATTGGGTCTTCATGTGTGTCTTACACACACCTCTACACACCCCCACACACTCCATTTCCCTTTCTACTCTCTCTGATGGTGTATCCTGGTTTGTCCTAAGATAAGAAGACTAGGTGGGTTTTGCAGGAAGAACTGTCTGGATGCTCAGTTACTGTATTCTAGAGATGAGAGAACAGAGATATTTGCAATTGACTTTGGTGCTTGCATAAGGATATAAAATCCTGCTGCATGTCTGGCCAACTGACGCATTGAAACTGATGTTTCAATATTACAAACAGCTTCTGGGTGGATCCCCCACCCCTCAGCAGGGATGCCTTGCTCACTTTTGGCTGTCTGAGTAAAAAGCACTAAGATCCAGACAAATATGTAGATAAAGTCCTAAGGTAGCTACATAGGGAATTTGTTGCTTGGCAATTGTGAATTCTGCAAGGCCAAAGACTACAAACATATACGTTTCTAGCCAAACCCTTTAGACACAGATTGTTGACCAAATCTGAGACTAGATGTACCTAGTCACAGCTAGACTTCTCTGAGAAGTTTAGAATGCAAAGAGATCTCACTGAAGCTATGACTTAGTTATAACGCAAACCACTGTAATAGAGTTGTTATTTAGATACTGCATTGACAATATTTAGCAATAAATATTGTATTACAATATTTATTGTATTAGCAATAAATCTAATCATAATCATCCGTGTCATCACTGTGTCCTACTTCTTTTGCTTGGCTGGCAGTCTTCCCTCAACTACTGTGCCACAACGGTAAAAAGAGAAATGCAAAATTCCTACCTGAGCTTGGGAGATAAACTGTACTCATGAGTAATATACAGGTTGAACTCCACTCACGGAAAGTGTTCTTAGTAATGAAAAACATGGAGGAGAAGAAAAATTAAGTAAGTAATTTTGTTCTGTCAGCACTGTATAAATCAAAATCAGAGTTACCCCAGGACAAATGACTGATACGTGCAGACAATTGAACTGCATAGCAAACTAAAAAAATGCCAAGTATCCTTAATATTTAAAGCTACCTATTCTCTGGACTTAAAAGCATTAAAGAAATAATCAAAACACAGGTTAATTATTACTTTATTTGGAGGTATTCTTTCTCACAAGTTGATTACTTTTGCCTTCAAAGAGTAGTTTTAGAAACAAGACAGAATCTTATTGTTCTGGCTGACTGTTTGTGTAGGTCTTCTTAAGATTTTCCTTCACAACAGTATTCACAAAATATACCCTAGCCACCTGATGGGATACTTTTGACTTAATGAAGAACTCTAACAGGTGCAGAATTTCAGAACTTGGTTTGCTCTCAAGGTTCTCTTTCCAGCTTGAAATGGGACAAAGAATCAACATTTGTAGATAACACCAAAGATATTATGTAGACCTCAAGACTCTGTTGTAAGAAGTCATTTCCTACAGAAGAATGAAGAATAGGAAAAGCTATTAAGGTTGCTCTGAAATTTATTCAAATTTTCACTATCTCAATGATACAGATATTAATAGACATGAAGAAGGGCTTGGGAGAAAAAGTTCTAGTCCAGATTTTGTTCTTTATTTGCCTAGATGGAAAAGGGAAGATAAAGAGGATCATGCTCTTCATCAAGTGCTTGAAGGTCTGCAAAAGCAAAAGACTACGCAATATTTTTTGTCTTTTTAAGGAAATATCAAAACTACCCTGCTCCAGAAGAGAAGGTGAACCAGAAACACCAGTGACAACCTGTGAGTACCCCCCAATACCTGAATAAGTTGACCAGAGCTGGCCTCACAGAAGAATCATACCAAATAACTGCCTCAGAGCACATGCAGAAAAACCCATAAACACTTGAGTGTCTTCATAATAGTACACACAGGAAAAGAACAATTTTTATTCAAGCTGTTCAATATTTTTTATAGGTACTTTTAAAAATAATACTACAATTCAGTACTATTAGACAATTTCCACAAAATTCTGAAAATGCCACAATTTTGCTAGGAATCCAATATTTCACAGGTGTGTTAAGACAACAGAAATGGATTTTCACAACATGATGTGGTTGATTTCTCGAGGTTATTATGAACTCTAGGGGGAAATGGACAAGCTGGAGTAAAGAAAATCTTATCTTAGAATGAACAATCTCTCCATTTGACTGCCTGTATGTTATGTATTTGCTTCCTGCATGAAGTTGCAGTGCATGGGAATAGACTTGCTGTGGTTCTACTGATCAAAATTAATTTCATTATACTAAGGCTGTGTCTCTATATGTCACTTGCAACTGGTATGTATTGATTATATTGACAATGATAGTAAAGATTGCATTATGTATCAGATGAAAATGTGTATGATTCATCATTCATGGTATAATTGTGATGAGTTCTGTCATATTTCCCCATAGATGCAAAGTTTAAACACATTTTAACACACATACACACACAAAGTTATTACTCTTGTGATATTTTTTCAGCAGGGGTCCTTTCTGCTGGCAGGCAAATTCAGAACCATACTTTATTGTTTGCATGGCCAGGTTTTATAGCAGGGTCCTACAGAGGGGGCTTCTGAGAGAAGCTGCCAGAAGATTCCTCCATGTCCAGCAGAATTATTGCCAGCCAGCTCCAAAGCAGATGTGCTTCTGGCCTACATGGAACCCATCGCTGATTGTGGCAACGCCTCTGTGATAACATTTAAGAAGAAATAAAATGTTATTGTGCAGACTGTGGCCTGAGAATAGCAGAGTCAGGATTTGCGAGAGGAAAAACTCTGCAGACACCAAGGACAGTGCAGAAGGAGGGACAGGAGGCGCTCCAGAGCCGAGCCAGAGCTGAGATTCCCCTGCAGCCCCTGGTGCAGACCATGGTTTGGCAGCTGTGCCCCTGCAGCCCATGGAGGTCCACAGGGATGCAGAGATCCATCTGCAGCACATGCAGGAGACCCACACTGGAGCAGACGGATGCCTGAGAGGAGAGTGGTCGTGGGCCCCAGGGAGGCCCGTGCTGGAGCAGGCTCCTGGCAGGGACCTGTGGACCCAAGGAGAGAGGAGCCCATACTCGTGCAGGTTTCCTGGTAGGACTTGTGACCTCATGGGGGACCCACATTGGAGCAGGCTGTGCCTGAAGGACGCATGGAAAGAAGGACACATGCACCTCATGGAAAAGTGACCCATGTTGGAACAGTTGGTAGAGAACTGTTGTCCATGGGATGGACTCATGTTGGAAAAGTTTGTGGAGAACTGTCTCCCATGGGAAGGACCCCACACTGGATCAGGGGAAGGACTCCTTTGCCTTGAGCAGTGGGAGAAACAGCATGTGATGAACCGACCATAACCCCCATTCCCCGTCTCCCTGTGCCATTGGGGGGCAGGAGGTAGAGCTGGGAAGGCGGGAGGGGTTGGGGGAAGGTCTTCTCAAGGTCTTATTTTATTTCTCATTATCCTTCTCTGGTTTTGCTAGCAATAAATTCAGTTAATATCTCTAATTTGATTCTGTTTTGTCCATGACAGTATTTGGTGAGTGATCCCTCTCTGTCCTTATCTCAATGAACCCTTTGTTCCATTTCCTCTCCCCTGTGCAGCTATGGAGAGGGATAATGCAGCTGCTTTGGTGAGTATCTGGCATCCAGCCAGGGTCAACCCACTACACATGCATACATAGACACACACATATATATATACATATATATGTGTCTAAATGTACGTATGTCTAAATACTATACTCTTATGTACAAACATATATCTATACGTGTTTGTGTCTGTGTATACAAATGTGTTTTTCCAAAAATTTAAACATCTTTATGACTTTGTCATTATATTAGTGTGACTCAATCCCTTTCTTGGTTTTGTTTTTTTTTGGTTGGATTTTTTTTTATTTGGTTTGGGTTTGTTTTTTTTTTTTTTGTTGTTGGTTTTCAGTTGAATTCAAATTGTGCACATCTATATTTTTGACTTCATTGCCTTGTTACATCCTAATAGAAACTCTAAAATTCAGCGTATTTTATAGGCCTTCATGTTTCTAAGCTTCAGTTATGTAATGCCATTTATTGAGGCCATTTGTTCTCCCATTTACTTGACTGCAGGATGAAAGCATTGAAAACACTTATATTTCTAGCAGCACACTGTTTCCACAGTCATAATCTATGCCATTATTATTTTCCATCACTGTAAACTTATTTCCTTTTCTTTTATTCATTTCTTGCTCATTTCTCTTAGCTTTCAGGAAGTAGTTCGTGAACAGAAAGATGCTGGAAATTGTTAAGACACATAGCCCACAGAAGCAAGAACACCAGCTGAGTGGTTAAAGGTAAAGGTGATTTTATGGTAAAACTTTGAAGCCAGGAGACTGTCATGGTATTTTTTTGAAAAAAGGAAAAATATCTCCTCACAAGGCACTGAAAAAGGGAAGAGTAGAGAAGGAAAGGGGAGGGAAGAGAATTTTATTTTATATGTTCCATGTAGGTTTGTGCCACAGATAAAGTTGATGAATGAATTAGCAACATGCGGCAAGTACAGCCCTGTACAACAGCACAATTCTTTCCTCCTGAATATGAGCCAGCTGTGCCCAGGTGGCCGAGAAAGCCAATGGCAACCTGGCCTGTATCAGGAATAGTGTGGCCAGCAGGACCAGGGAAATCGTTCTTCCCCTGTACTTGGCATGGGTTGGGCCACACTTCGAATGCTGTACCCAGTGCTGGTCCCCTCAATTTAGGAAGGACATTGAGATGCTCGAATGCGTGCAGAGAAGGGCAACAAAGCTGGTGAGGCATCTAGAAGACAAGTCCTCTGAAAAGCAGCTTAGAGAAATAGGGTTGTTTAGCTTGGAGAACAGGAGGCTCAGGGGAGACCTTATCCCTCTCTACAACTGCCTTACAGGAGGATGTAGCCAGGTGGGGGTTGGTCTCTTCTCCCAGGCAGTCACTGACAGAATGAGAGGACACAGGCTCAAGCTGCACCAGGGGAAGTTTAATCTAGACATTAGGAAAAAAATTCTTCACTGAAAGAGTGATTGGACACTGGAATGGGCTGACGAGGGAGGTGGTGGAGTCACCATCAGTGGAGGTGTTTATAAAAGACTGGATGTGGCACTTAGTGCCATGGTTTAGTTGATAAGGTGGTGTTAGGTTGTAGGTCGGACTTGATGAACTCAAACATCTTTTCCAACCTAGTAAATTCTGTGATTCTGTGATTCTTCTTCCTCTCTCTGTTTTAAAGCAAATTGTTTAAAACTGGCTGGGATTCATTTGCCCCTGAGCACTGCATCCCAGTTCCCCTGTTTGGAAGAAATTACATTCTTGCTCCATTATGAAAAGACACTTGGTTTCCCCAAGAGAATATGAGTGAGCAGGGAGAGGACCTATGCAGTGCTCTGGAAAACAAAAAAAAGTCGGAAGACTATGAGCATCAGTGAACATTGCTGGAGAGACTCTGTTTTATTGTAGTACTGACTTTCCCTCAAATATTGCTGTAAAATCAAATAAAGTAGTAGAATACTGTAGGAATGAGTCAGCAGACTTGAATCTCTCAATGCTGTCATACAAGTGAGCTGTCCTCTGGAGTAAAGTAAATTAATTCAATGAACCCCAATAGCATTGTTCAGATAAAGCAACAGGTTGTTTCAGAGCTGGAAGCCATTGGTACAACAGTCTTTCATTTCTTTTATGAACATGCCAGAACTTTTTTAAAATGAACAACATTTGCTGAATAGTTTTCTGAACAGAATTCAGTCATAGACATGACAATTTTAAAACTTCTGGTTTAGAGCTTAAATAATTTTCAGCCACATTATACTCTATGGATTTTTTTTATTTGCTTAAAAATATGATGAAAATTGCTTTTCTTTCTCTACAATATCCTTGGCTAAAAAAAAAAAGTCATCTAAATACTTGTAATTTACCATGCTGTTGTTATCTGGTACACGAATTCTACGTTTATTTGAACAAATGCTGCCTAGAAAAATGCAGATAATTTATATTTATGTTTGGATAACTAATGGATCTACAGTGAATACTATTGTAACATTTGAAGCACTTGAATTTGAGAAGGTTTCTTTCAGTTTTAAATGAAATCTCCCAGAGGCCATGTCCACCCCTCCCCTTCTCCCCCACCCCCAATTCATGGATGTTAATGAATCTAAACAAAACATTTTAAATTTTAGTCAACTGTAAAGATAGCATGTGGGGGAAAACAGGTTTAAAAAAAAAAAAAAAGAAAGGAAGGTAGAAAAGCTTGTAATACCTAAAACAACATTATGTTGAGTTTTTGTAAGGTATTGGATGAAATTTTTTTTCCAGGTCTGACATTGCACTTAAAGAGTAATCAGAGGCAGGAGACAGAAATGAAGTAGAAAAAGCACGTGATCTGTGAGAATAACTAATGCTTTAGTCTCAAGAAATACTGACATGGAAAGAAGTCTTCGAGAGCAGAAGTCTTCAAGTTTCTCAAATAAGACCACAATCTTTCCACATTCATGGAAAAAAAAAAAAAAAAGAAAGAAATAATAGTCCTAAAAGGCACAGAGGTAAGTTCTCCTTAGATATCAGGAAAAATATATAGTGCAACAGCGAGAAGCACTGAACAGGCTGACTGGGAGGGCTGATGTATCTCTGTGGTCTGCTCAGGCTGTAGATGAGTGGCTAATCAAAATTCATTATGGGAAGGATGTGAAGCGCATGAGGTCCTTAGGAATTACCTAGGTAACGTCTATTTTCCTGTCATGTCTCCATTTCAAAAAATGTATCTCAAAATAGTGATTTAAATGACTACATCTATATATATCTGTATATATTACATAGTCTTCAGACCAGCATTTTGCTCAACCATTTGTTTAAATCCTGCTATATTATGCATATGTGAATATACTCTTTTGGACCAAAATTTCAATTACATATTCTCTATTGGGGTCTTCCTACAAGAACAGCAACAAAACACGAAATCTATTATCCTAGTTACAGAGATAGATATTTTATCTCAGACGTTCTGAAAGTACTGAGTATGATGCATTATGTAGGAAGAAAACAATTTTTTTCCATAATTCTAAAAATCTACTCGTGCAGCATAAGTCACGGTTCCACTGAACTCTTGGTTTCAGAATCTCTAGTGTCACTTCTGGGTGGATACAGATTTGTTGTAGTGAATCTTCAAACAGGAAAAAAAAGGGCCATTTGTCATTCCTTTAAACACTGTTATGTCTGAAACCTGATAATAGCAACTTTATTGGCACAATGCTAATTGTTAATATCATCAATGTTCAGGTAAAGTGCTTAAATTTCTTTTTGTCCTGAGAAGAGTTTAGAGTATACATTTCTCCACTCATATTTAGAATCTCCCTCACTTTTAACAATATGTCCCAATTAAAAAAAATTATCCCAAACCACAAAACAAACTAACAACATAACATTAATGGCAACAACAATGAAAAAAGTAGCCAGAACAAGCAAAGGGCTGGGCAATATATTTAAGTTTTATAATGATTTTCTTGCAGTGCTAATTCGGGAAGAGGAATCCCAAACTTTTGTTACAATTGACAAGAAAACAGCATGAGTGGTCACCTTGCTACACGAGAAAGCTGCAGTAAGAAAGGTATCACTGATTGTTAAGCATGCTGCACTGTGTGATTGTGGTGATAGCACAAATCAGGCCAGGGTAATTCTAGGGCATGTATTTCAATATTGAGATAAAGTGGAAACATTTACACTAAATTAATATTAGCTCATTTGGAAAAAAAGCTGGAAGGAATTAATTTATAATGAGCATTTTTACCAAAGGCAAATGATCTGCACAGATCTACATAAATTAACTTGATAGAGATGTATAAATTTTATGTGATATATAAAAGCTGGCAATCCACTAATGCAACTCCATTCCTCTTGAGCATACACTGCCTATTTGGACAGTATGTGCCCTTCTTCTTGGCTGTACACCATATATAATGCTATAACAACCCATGGCTCTGGTGCAGTATGGGAGATACAGTTTGTTTTTTAGAGTTTAGTATGTCGAAGTCAGTGAGAATAATATGCACTTGAGACTATTCAGGAAAGTTGGACAGAATAAAAACCAATTTTAAGATAAATAAATTATATAATCATTAAAGCAAAACATTATTTTCCCCAAACATCAGAATGCAACAGACAACCATTGGATGCCCCATTCATAATATCCAGGATTTCTACTGGAATTATACAATATTCTAAAAGTAGCAGAAGTGTTTTTAAGAGTGGCTTTGGAAGTACTTTAAGAAAAGATATCATGAGAAGATTCCTATTTTTTATTGCTCATGATCTGTTTGTTACTTTTAAAATTTTAGTATGGCTGAAGAAGGTGGTAAAAAGAACAATGAATCCAGTGTTGTCAGGATTCAAGACAGAAATTAGTCTCTCCCTAAAGGATTGGTTGTTTTTTCTTGTGTTGCTTTTCACTGTGTGAATTGTCAGAAATGTGTAATAAAATTGCACATGCCTCCTTAAAATACTTGAATCTTTGTTCTACAATGTGGCCTTGTGTAGTTAGAGTTTCAACTTCTCAATAAAAATAAACTGTTTTATTTGAGGTCTCCTTGGGTATTTGGGGCAGAATAATGTGTCTTCTTTCTCTGCCCTTTTTCATTTTCTTCTGCTTTCATTATTAGAACCTTTTGAAGAAGACTTGTAGGCCTGTCCTGAACCTGTGTAAAGATTTATTGGCCTAAGTTTAGCTGACAAATCACCAGAAATGCTGTGCAGCATAAAAGTCATACCGCTGATGAGGAAAAGCATACAACTGTATTTAAATAATCAAAGCATATTGTTTAGAATATGCTGATGAATGTTATTCTAGTCTAATCAAACTGTTAAGGAACTTGGTGTAATTTAAAGAAAAATGGAAGTGTGAATCTTTCCATATGCAGTAACACAAGTTTAATCTGGGTACAAGCAATTCTTTCCATCAAAATGTTGTGGTACAACAGTCATTTGTGACACTTATGGCTATCATAAAATTGTAGGTCCACAAAATACCAAAGAAGTTTTATAAAATCAACCTTAAAATGTAACCTAAAATCAGCTGCATACAATTAGGCTGCTTTAAGGACAAGGAGAATTTAGGAAGAAGCTACCTGGAATGAGGCTTCTGACTTCCCAGACACCTTGAGGAGTGACTCAGTAAATTATACCTGTTTGTGCCTCTTCTATGATTGTATTTCAGGCTTAGGCTCAAAATAATTGTGCAAATAAATAAGCTCAGAATGTTTGAACTGTAACTTCAAATAAAGAGGTAGTAGTAGATGTGTGGCTGGATACGTTTATGACTCCTTGTCTCCATCTAATTAGGTATGTATGGACTGCCTGCTCTAAATATTCCTATAAATATTTTGTTGTAGGCTTTTTTTCCAAATGACTTTTTGTATATCATGCTGTGTTCATGCACTTTAGCATGACGTTGAGACCCCAGACGAGTTCAGAGCTGTGAGCATCAGAATAGCATTCAGTCTTTTAAAAGTCTTTGGGAAATTTCCTTACACCTAAATGGTTTTCAAGCACAGATCTCTTAAAACATAAGGCCTGTTCTCCTGGTGACAACCATTTTTGAAGAAACAGAAGCCACCATTCAGTCTATGAATACAAAAGTCTTAAAAACGTGATTTCATAGAAATTAAGTTTCATGACTTGATTATCAGCAGATTTGGAAAATACTAGACTGCACCATAATTTACTTTTACTTCTTCCTGCTCCATTGAATGAAATTTTAAATATTCTAGGAATACTGACTCTCTAGGAAAATTCTGATTGCTTCAGAGTCACTATACTCCTGACATGGTAATGTTCATGCACTGGAATTTATGTTGTGACTCTTGGAAGAATTGTAGTTGCAGATAGATTTTTTTTTTTCCAGCTGAATAGGTGCTCATATATAAAACTTAGAGCTGTAACCTGCTTTATAAATGGCTGAAATATCCTGAGCCTGAAAATAAGTCAGGAAAAAAAGGTACAGTAATCTTTGCTTATACCAACAGATATTTTTAGAACACACGTTTTTTAAACCACTTAGAGGCTCAGTCAAAACAATAACTCACATTCTACAGATTTTCCTAGACAGTATATCTTTACTGCACAGTTAATTCTAGCTGTTATTTATCTATTATCCCTTTCCATCCGAACAAAGAAGCTCTGAGCAGGATTTAAGAGGGCTTTAAATCTTATCCATTTTACCAAGATGGAACATAGGCTCCATTAAGACTCAGGATGATACATCAGTGGCGAAGATATAAGTGAAGTAACAAGTGTTCTGAATATTCTCCTGTTCCTCTTTCATTATTGAACATGAAGAACAGGTATAATCTCCCGCAGAAAACTGAAGAAGAGTCGTACACATAAAAATACCCGTACCTGCTGTACCTCCCCAGACACAAAAAGGAACAGAATCTTGCATATGCCCAGGTAATACTTGCATAACGCAAGTGACAGTCTAAAATACAAGTACCTGTGTTGCTGATACTGTGAAAGCTGGAAACATTTGGAAACACAAATGCAAAAAAATTTTCTCTCTGTCTTTACACTCTCTGGATTTTAGCAACTTTCTCCAACCCTCAAAGGAGCAGTGCTCCAACACAATATGTTAGTATACTTAAGAGAAGAGAAGAGCAAGTGCTGTGATAGCACTTAGCAGCTGTGCAGCTTTTTTCTAGATGTCTGTCAAACTTATATAAGGATAGATATCAGTTATGACCATGGAAAAGATCGTCCAAATCAAATGACAGCATGTTAGTATGATACAAAACTGCTGTTATCTGAGCAGTAAGACTACAGCCTTCTCCACGCCTAGAAAGAATTTGATATGTCTAGAAGCAGGGGCAGGTTCATGCCAAGTGAGTAGGCAGTTATTTTTCCTCTGCACTGAACTTTTCAGCATGACAGCATATTCTCCATTATAACTATTAGGGACTAGAATTCATTAATCTTTCTGCATCAGCACTACAATCTGCATCTGGCATGAGGCTGTGAAGCACAGTGCAGCAAAACTTCTTCTGTTCACTTCTCTACTACAGAAAATATGTCCGAAGACATGCAAGTGACCCCTGCACCTGTGCTCTATTCCATGCTGGGTTCAGTGCTGAATTTTAGCAGCAGAATTCAGAAATGTGCTTGGTGCACATGCACTGCACTGGTATATATCTATCCACTTAAAAAGGTGCAGCATGACCTTCAAAACAAATATGAAAAATCATGACATAAGAAAGAAATTTAAAATCTGGATGTAACACTGATTCTCAATTTCAAATACTTCAAGAGAGTAAATAACAGTTCTGAACTGCAGAAGACAGACAATGGAAAAATATATTCTGTATGTCCTGTGAAATGGTCACTAACTTTCTAAAATGGGTGGTATCTAATTAAGATAATTTATTGACATAAATAAACATAATATATTCATTTAAATAATCTTTTCCTCTCTCATATGTCTTTATTTCTCTCAGTTTTTTATAGTTTTTTCATTCGTTCCAGTAGCTAACATGGCAATATAAGAATAGCTGGTTGAGTTTGGTTTTGTTGTTCTGGGTTTTTTTAAATAATTTACTTAGTCTTGTCTATTTTCTGTGAAGATAAATAAATGTGAAAAAGAAAGAGATAAAATAAGAGGCACTTATCTTTATGCATTCATTCATGAAGGTGAGATACCTAACATGGGAGAAAGACATTTTTAATTACATCCTGTTTTTTGGATAGGCAAGTTTTTGCCCTGCTGTCAGAAAGTGACTGTACAGAGACACTATGACATTCTTTTTTAAATGGAAGACTCTTGAACTCTGGACTGTGAGCTGCAGCATAAAATCTATTCTGAGAAGGGCAACTGTTGTGATCCCAGTAAATACAGCTTTAAAAAAGGGTTGAAAGCCAGATGAATCAGGAGATTAGTAATAGACTGTAGAGCCTTTTCACTGCTAAGTCATTAGTTCAAGTGCAGCTATGACTGGCAGGGTTTGAATCATGGCCCTTTGATGGTAGTTAGAAAGCGTGTATGAAGAAAATTCTGTACTCTTTGTTCCTGTTTTGTTTTAGAGGGCATCTCTCTTACAAAATCCTCATTATTAAACATTCAATAGAAGCCTAGTAAACTAAATGGTTGCTCTGTTTCAAGCCCTGGCTGTATGTTGGGAAACAAGCTTTTTTACCTTACTATGAGATTTTTTCACTCTGAACCCCCTTGTCAAAGGAAGCAGCATCTGCATGCAGAATAGACAAATGTCAGCAAATCTTTTTGCTCTGGTTTATTGACTGTAAGATATAGACAATGCTTTCATTGTCTCCATTATTTGACTTCCCTATTCATTTACATCCTAAACTGATCAAGAAAAATAATACTTTTTCTGATGACATAGACCAGAGCAGGGAATGTTTACCTATGAATACTATTTATGGCAATGGGATTCTTAGCTGTCATAGTTGCATTTCCCTGAAATGCAGTAAATAATCTTGGGAGAAGAACATAGACTGGATTTGAAATCTAAGTATGTAAGTCTCTTTCTTAGTAAATATGTGAAATGTTTCTTGTCTAGCTTCTTTGTATATACAAATTTGTGTCCTCTTTTCAATTTAATGTGCAGAAAAAAGGAAAAGGCTCTGTTTCTTTAGCTCCCTTGTTTCTCTTAGCTCTATTGTGTCAGTGCATATTTTACTTAACATGTATTTCTATGTCACTGCCACTAATACTTACCTAGGACAGATTAAGCGTCAATTTTTCAAATTTGTCCTTGTCTGGAAAGTTTTCTATTTCTTAAATAAATGCAATAAATCAAGTATAGTATATCTCAAAGTTTTCTTGAGTACAAATTGCTAAAATATATGTACATTAAGAGAAGACAAAACCCACAAGCCTAAAAAACCCTTCTAATGTTACCTGTGAAAGCAACTGCAGAAAAACAAACAAACTAACATACAAAGAAAC
Source organism: Aleadryas rufinucha (assembly GCA_013397815.1). Classification (NCBI taxonomy): domain Eukaryota; kingdom Metazoa; phylum Chordata; class Aves; order Passeriformes; genus Aleadryas; species Aleadryas rufinucha. The sequence continues at coordinate 220,202 of VZTH01005493.1, forward strand.
AAGAAAGCAAACCAAACTAACCAGAAAAAGTGTGGTGCATTATCTTGACAATGAATATTAGCTTTATGTAAAACTGTGGGCTATATGTCACTGTGGTAGGTAAGAGTAACTGTCACAATACACTGAAGATAGCTGTAACAAGCCACTTGTGAATTGCTCTAGAAAAAAGACTAGCCATCACTGAAAGCATATACTTTTCTACAATAAAATATATGTGGGTAATAAGACTTTGCTGAGGTGTATTTTGCCTTGTTGGGTCTTTTTTTTTGGTTTTGGGGGTTTCTTTTAGTTAGGGAAATTTGTTTTATTTTTCTGTTGGTTTTTGTGTTTTTTTTTTGGTAGAGAGATGTGTGTCTGCATGTGAGAAAAAGAAAGGAAGTACAGAAGCACCACTGAAAAAATTAAAGAAGAAACAGAAAGCAATGAATCTCCTGTACAGGCACTGAGAATATGACTCCGAGGAACGTTCAGAGCCAGGGAGCTTTTTGGAAGAGTATTCAACAGATGTGGAGCTTTAAAGAAGTGAACTTATTTGTCATTTGATTTGTTAACATTTAGGCAATTGAATCTTTAGATATTTTCCCTTACTCTTTTAACAATTATTGTTCATGAAATGGAAAAATTATGGAGGAAAGCTTTCAGTTTATCTGGTTATAATTTTCAAGGAAAATTTTGGCTCCTAATATTCAAAACAAGCCTTGCTTCATTGCTTCTCTGGATGCAATTTTGAAGCACAGGCTCAAGAAGGCAAAGGAAAACATTTATGAGAATTTTTGGTCTAAAAATGTTCTTCATGAATATGTGGTTTCTGAATTATTGAATTTTTCCATGCTGAAGGAGCTGTGAGATAAATTCAAGTATTCTCTGCAAATTTGCTAAGGCTTTCTTTTTCTTCTTCATAATCATGTCACACACAAAAAAGATAAATCAAACTGTATTTTACTTTGTCACATATAATGAAATGAAACACAGCTTTCCTTACACTCTTCTCATTTCAGTCACATGTTTCTCAAATTATTTAAAGAGAAGGAGATTTGGACTTGATACAAGACACCTTAATAACAGAGCAAAAGCTGCAATGACACTGGCATCTTTTAAAATAAAAATTAAAAATTAAAATTAAAAAAGTCGGCTAAAAAAGTCAACTTTTTTTAGTTAAGCAGAAAAACAATGAATGACTTCATGGTTGAACTCAGCAGTTCTTTTGGTCTTTTTATCACCACTCTCACTGGACATAGTCTGTATCCCTTTGGAACATTTTGTATTAAAAAAATAATTCTGAACATTCTCTACTACAGCTGCTCACACCTTAAAAGGATACAACAGGATATAATTTCCAAATTAGAACACTTAACCATAAGCAAGTTTAGCCAAAGGGAATGAATGGCTCATAGAGCTTGAAGGCTGCCAGAGACTGAGAAAAAATTTGGTGAGAGCTAGAAATGCATCACAGAAAGAATAGGTAGAAGAATCTTTTATGAAAGGGTAGAACTGGATTTGAGATATGATTTAGGAAAGACATGTGAGACAAGGAGATCTGTAATTTCTCAGCAATTTCTTTATCATACTTCTGAAAATTTACTCGTGGATCTCAGAATTTGCTGATGCTTTGCTGCTCACCAGAATAAAAATAACAATTCAGAGCTTCTGCACAGCTCTTGTTGTAAGAACCTAGCACAAAAATCCCCTAACTGTCTAGGTGACCTCATAAGTTTACTCAGATCTACCAAACCTTCTTCTACACCCTCCTTACACAGGCCAGTGACATACAGCTACTACATTTGCAATATTAATAGGTCGGTATCCAGTTAAAAGACCAGAAGTTATGAAAAACAGGATTAAGAACAGAAATCTAGAAAAACCATAAAAATAGCATAAAGAACATATACAATTATGTGAAAATGTAACCGTATAAGGTGAATTCATGAGGTGAATTTAGTGCTGTTTCAAATAGATCTGTAAATTTTTCTAGTTTGCTGTTTCCAGCAGGGAACTATATTGCATGTATTCAACACAGTTTGGTAGGCATTAATTTAGTTTACCATCAGATAAGCTCTGGTTATAAATGGAATAGAGCTACTAATGACGTAGGTAAAGTGAATGTGAATACAGAAATACTTTCCTAATTTGCTGTCACTATAACTGAATTTTCATAGTTTTGAAAAGCTATGCTATATTAGGAGGAACCCTCCATTGAGGGTGGAGAATTGTGGATAGTCTAGAGAGCTGGGCAGTCACCATCTGCAAGATATTTAACAAGAGCCAGTGCCAGACTGTCCACCTCGGACAGGGTAATCCTGCTTATATGTACAAATTAGGGAGTGAGAGGCTGGGGAGAAGCCCTGCAGGAAGAAACGGTGGCTTCTGGTCAGTTGAAGCTGAACATAAGTCAACAATGTATCCTGTCAGCCAGGTGGGCCAACCCTGTCCTGAGGAGCCTCAGGCACAGCATCGCCAGCTGGGCAAGGGAGAGGATTGTCCTGTTCTGCTCTGTTCTGCTCTGCTCTATACTCAAGTTTTGTGTGCAGTTGTGGGCTCATCAGTACAAGAAGGACATCAAACTATTAGACCATGTCCAGAAGAGTGTGATCAAGATGTTGAAAGGCCTTGAGGGCAAGGCATATAGGGGCAGCTGAGGTCACTTGCTTTGCTCCACTTGCTGGGAGAAAATGGGTTGCTTTCATTGCGGTCTACAGCTTATTCATGAAGGGCAATGGAGGAGGAGGTGTTTGTCTCCTCTCTCTGGTGACCAGACGTAGGGCATGAGGAAATGGAATGAAGCTTCATTGGGGGAGTTCGTTTTGGACAGTAAGAAAATATCTTCATGCAAAGGGTGGTCAGTCACTGAAACAGGCTTTCCAGGGAAGTGGTCACAGCACCAAGCCTCTCAGAGTCCAAGGAGTGTCTGGATGATGCTCCTAGTCATATGATTTAATTTTAGGTAGTCCTACAAGAAACAGGGAGTTGAACTTGATGATTCTTATGTCCCCCTTCCAAATTGAGATATTCTGTAACTGTATGATTTTGTATTGGGTGGACTCAACAGTCCCATTGCCTATTCTTTACTTATTTTGTTAATTTTGTGGTAGTTTGTGGATAGAACTTTACACCAATGCCTGAGAAAGAGCCCATTATCTTGATAATAGACTGGCAGGAATAGGTTCAGTGATAAAGCATTAAGTTACTGTATTTACCTCAAGACTGCAGGGTTCCCCCAGGCAACAGTGCATAAGCAGTGCAGAATAAAATTCAGATGACATAAACAGAACCCTATGTGCACCAGGAAAAACTGTTCTTTGCTGTCCTATTTCTGTCAAGCATTGCAGACCTAATGGGAAGGTAGTCACCTGATCTATTTGCTTCTCCCAGTGATTGATTAAAATTCCCTAGCCTTTGTAGAGGCATAAAACACATTTCATCAGTTCAGCCAGGCACCTTCTGTAATTTAAGTCTGATATTTTTGAGAGTGTGTTTACCATGATCTAAATCACCAGAATAATCCTAAGTGCTCAGCCCTGTAATGTTACCCACAACATTACGCATATCCTTTGCATCATTTGTTTCACAACAAATGCACATTCTGCATGTGAATGAAATAGGATCATTTGGTAGGGTGCATTAGTAACAATGTGACCTAGTTTTGCTCTTCTGCATGTTGATTTTGCTCAGAATTCAATGACAGTTACTCTAGATTTACATAACTGTAAACAAGAAGCATTTAACCTTCCTGTATCTCCAGACCAGAGTGTCACACGAAGTATGCTGATTGAAAACTACTACTGTTATAAATATTTTGCAAAATATCTGTGCATGATTTATGAACATCCCTGCTTCCATGCATTCCTAGTAATGTATAGTAATACTGCTTTTACAGAACCAGATAGTAAATCCTTTATTTCCATTAGTAGGCACTCAGTCACGCATTCAGGAGTATTCCTGTGATTAACAACTCACCAATGGAATGGAGAGTTCAATATTCTCAGCCCTTCCTCAAAATACATGTAATAGAGACAGTTAAAATTTCTATAATGAAGAAGATGCTATCAGCAAGATGCTTTTTGGATGTCTCAGTGCTTTGAAATAACCCATATAGGGAAAAAAAAAGTAAAAGAAACAAGGAATACTATTAATTTCTTTTTCTTCAAGAGTGCTTGGACTTAAACATGAGGGAAGAAAGCAGTTTGCAGAGGTAAAACTGTATTTACAGGAGAGAGAAAATCCTTGAGGCAGAAGGATCATCTTTTTTGCTACTCTAAATGAAGTCTGTGCTCTTAGCCTTTGAACATATGTGCATCCTTATTTTCATATAGCCAAATAAAAAGTGCTGCATGTAAGTGAAGAAATATTATTTTGCTGTGACACTGACTGCTTATTGCTATGGTAAGTGTCAATCCTGTCTTTCTTTCAGTTCACACTGTTGAGTAGTTCACCGTTTCATCACACTGCTGTATTTCAGAGGTATATTGTCAACATCAATCCAGCTTCTATTTAAAAAAGAATGGGCGGGGAAGGGTTTAGGGAGAGAATACACAGGAAGAAGCATCTGAGTGTGCAGGTTTTCTCTCTCTCTCTTTGTCTGACTTCTCTGTTTAGGCTGCTGTGTTTTCTAGGGCAGTGACTGCATATTCCCTCCTAGCACAATTTAATTTCCATCTTGGCTGGCAATTGTAGTTCAAATTAAATATAAAATACTATCTCATTATATGAAAATGACAAGTTTTTCATTTGGCAGTGCTCTTTTGCTTCCTTGTTGTAATTGCTTCTAATGGTGACCTGTAAAGGGCATCCTATTAATGTTGTTTAGCAGAATGAAATAAGACAGTGGCAACTAGAGGAAATATTTTTGTCTTCACTTGTAAGATCTTTCCATTTGACATTTAAAATAAAAATATTTTTTCATCATCCCTAGTTCATAATTTATTTAAGGAGATTTTTTGTTGCCTACATGTTTTCTCTTTTAACTTCCGAAAAATGATATGTACATGCATCATAGATGTAAGCTAGGAATACATGTGACTGTTCATAAATTTAAAGCAGCATTAATTATTTTAAGCTCAGCTATAAAAACAGGAAAGATTGCAGATACCCTAATGGTCACTGGACAATAATAAAAAGATGTGCATTCATAAATGACAGATTTATGTTAACTCATGGGATGACAGGCTTTACATAATTTTAAGCAATTACTATTATAATTATTTAAATTGGTTCCTTCCTTAAAAGTCTCCAGATACTCATACAAATAATTTAAAAGAATTTTTTTACTTCAGGGAGGGGGAGAACTGGATGAAAATTATGTCAGTAAAAAACTGCTTTGTCTTGTGTTTTCTTTTGTTTACAAGCCAATAGAGGAGTACATTCATAACTTATCACTGGGAGTAATTAACTTATGTTAAAATATTGATTTTACATTAAGCAAGATAAACGTTAAAATATTGACAATGGAATATACTTATTAAGGCTGTCACTTTCTGAGATGAAAAGACACTGTATTCTAGACAATCTTCTCTGTGATTTCAATATGTAAATTGCTTACAATTACAACATGCAGGACTGCTTAGTCAGGCATGGAGAACTTTCAGCATCCTGGTGCTAAGTAAAGGTCCAGGTTAAAAAGCTTGTTTGGATTAAATAAAATAAGGGCCCAAGTTAAAGTAGAAATCACTTCAAATCATACTTTCTCATTTTTACAGAAAACCAATCATGTGAAAAGCATGTAGGAATTTTCATGAGGCACTACATAACCTTCAACTAGACCTTACAAACTTGCTGTCACTGTGATGATCACAACTAGAGCTCTTTTTTCTTGGCTTCTTTCTAGTTCTCTTTGGAGATGCAGAAAACAGATGCTGCTGATCTAATTAAGTGGGTTAACAAAGTTTCTCAGCTTTAAGGTAATTTTGTTCTTATGACAAAATGGAACTATAGATTGTAAGTGCAATGAAGAAGAAAGGCATTCACCCCGTAATTTTTGGCATTTGCTTTTCCATGTGGGGAGTACACACACATTTTTGTAAGCAGGATTAATTTTACTGGTTTCCTTGAAATACATATTATTTGAATCTCAACTATTATATTAGAAAAGACTAGGCTTTACTGTGTGAGTAACAAAGAATCAGCCTTATTTATGGACTAAGTTCCTCACTTCTGTGTGGCAGTGCTATGGGTACTGCTTCTACAGGTCAGTAGAATAGGCAAGTTGTCAGCTCAGAGAAGAAGGTAAAATTATAATTTGGAAACTTAGGGTCAATGAGTAGTTTTAAGTGCAGGTGAGACCCTGAATAGGCACAGATTTTCAGTACATTTGCTTAAAATGACTAAAAAATAGACACTCCAAAAGTACAGAAGGGGCTTTCAAACCTTGAAGGTATATGCTATTAGGACAGAACCAGGATTGTCTTCGAAGCAAAAAAGATAAGATTTGTTGTCTCACATATATGAATATAAAACGGAGATGATAACATTTTGCCCTGGCAAAATTTGTCTGAGCTTGGTCTACTCATTCTTTCCCATTCAACAGCTCCTAGTATCTTCATGGGCTGAAGCATAGTCCTCAGGAAAATATCCTTCTTCCTTCACTGTGGGTGCATGGTGGGTTTCACCTTCTTTATTCATGCCTGAAGTTCCTTCCCACTGTCCCTTCCTTCCTCTCTGCTTGCCTACCTAAAAAGACAGCGTCTTGGTTTCCGGGAAGATATTTCCACCTAACTGAGTGAACATTGGTTGGTTAATCTTAGGGCAAAAGATTCTCCTGTTTGCAAACACACCATGTACTCTGCAGACAGTAAAATGCAAGCAAATGTCATGTGCACCGCCTGTCACAGAGGTTGCAATAATTCAGTTGGTGTCTTTGTACCAGTGCTAGCTTCTAGGCAGGACCCCTGTTCTCTTATCTGCTCAGCAAACACAGGCACTACTGGTGGGAGTCTTGAAGACAATAAAGCTTTTCTTTGGTGTGTCAACTGGGTCCCTGTGCTCTTTCCATTGAGTATGGTGGAAGGCACCAGGTACAGAAAGGCCTGTGAAGGTTCATCTTTGGTTGAACCTAGGTTTGTTGTGGATTTCTGAGGAACTTATAAGCCACCAGAAGAGTTTTAAGGTATTTATAATATCACTTACATAAATGAAATTATTGTCAAAACATTTGTTCCCTTAACAAGCAACAGCAGAGGAGCCGCAGCAGAAATTTCAGTTGGTACTTGTCATGCCAAGTAAGCATAATCATGGCCCTCTTCAGGTTTCTTTAGACTCTGCCCCCTCAAAAAAATTCAGCAGCATTGTACCTTAGATGCAATACTTCTAGGTGTGGTGAGAAAGCACAAACACTCTTTCCACGCAGTTCAACTCACGCCATCTGTCTCCCTTGAAAAGGCATCTTCTGACAAAGAGGATGGCTTTTAGACCACAGGCAGTGTAGAGAACACGATTGCCCTAGATCTTATTTAAAATGAGGTTGGGCCTGTTTGAACCTATACCCACATCCTCTTTACAGAACCAGGTACAAATATATTGCCATTCTTAAAAAAAAAATAAAATTACTTCTCTTGCTTCATTGTGTCCCATAGATTTTATCCCTAAAATGGGACAAGAAAAAAGAAAGAAGAAAGAAATGCATCTATACAAAGCCAGAGATACTGTGACCTGAGAACATACACTTTAATAGAGAATATCATATTTCCTGCTCATTCTCTTTGTCCTCCATTTCACCTCTGTGGTGCATTGTGTTCAAACGCAGCTATTCTGAAACTAAAATAACCATTAAAGACTTATCATTCTGAGCTAGACTCTGAATACCTCACAAAGCATTTTTCAAAAATTAACTTATTTTATCCTTGTGAAACACAACAGTATGGATAAAGAGCTGTAACACCCAAGTCAGTGAAAAAGCTGATTATAACAAAATAATCTATTTTTTAATCTTAGATTCTACTAGTTGCATATTATATTAGCTTTTCTTTCTGCTTGGTATTGTACCAAGCCTTTACATCCTCTAATCATGGACTGGAAAAATATTTAACAAGTATTAAACTAATTATTAAACTAAACCAAATATTTTCTGAATGATGCATAAATACCTATCTTTATAGAAACAAAGAAATAGGTCTGAAATGAGAAAGAAGTGCAAAGTTAAAAAAAAAAGTGGATATACACACACACACACACACACACGTGCACATATATATATTTAGCAAATATGAAGAGTCTCTAAAGGTATAATTAGTGGAGAAGGAGACAGGAATTTTATACTAGGCAAGAAATAGGCCAATGCAGTTGAGGTTCCCTACTGCACTGACAGCTGGCTGAATCTTTATTTATGTTAGATGTATAAGTACTAGTGATTTATAGGTCTGTTTTTCTCTAGCATCTTGTTTATGACTGTGCAGGAGAAGATTTTAATAATGACCTCCAAACTGGATTTTTTGCTTCTTTATTTCTTTCTTTATTTGCTTGTTTGCTGGTTTTTGTGAGATAAGGTAGACATTTGTATGATATTCCATTTTTGAAACTAGTGTAGTCCTAAATTAACTTAGTCTCCATCACGAGTAAAAGGAAATATTGTTAGTTCTCTTCAAATACAGTGAAAGCATGACTGTCAAGAAGAAAAGTATACTGGAAAATTAACATTACCTGATGATTTATGTCAGGTCAAAAAAAAGGAAATAAAAAGAGTCTGCAAATTTACTCTTTTTATTTAACAAACAATTACACGCAACAAAAATATAAGAAAATATTGAATATTAGTAAGGTAATTGAATTTAATCATACCTCTTTCAAATAAGTGCTTTTCAATATACTGTCATAATATTTTCTCCCATACAATAGTTGTGATCTGCATCTCTTCATTTCAGTATCTCTTCGGTATCTATACAATGTTTCCAATGCTGTGCTGTTGTTGTTTACTATTGTCATTTACAGTGTGATCAGATTTTTATAAAAACTTTGTTTGCCATTGCACCTATTTTAAAATTAACTGATAGCTCAGTCTGCACATGTTCAAGAACCTTTGCCATAGCTTTGGTGAAAGTGATGGTCTATTTTCAGCTAGGTTTTCAAGATCATCCTTTATTCAGTTTAATCTTACAGCCTTGTTTTGTATATTTTCTCTGAGGAACCACATTGTCGGGAAACAAAACCTTGTGTGTGGTGAAGTCTGATAGATTCTAGCCCTGCCTCCACATGGAAGTGTCTGCAGAGGTGAGGCAGATTTTCCACTGTAATTCAGGGTTAAACAGTCTATATCATAAAGACAGCCTGATGAGGTTGTAGTGAGTTAGAAAACCACCAAGAAAGACAAAAAGGGCTGTGACTATGATCTTATGAATAGATCAGAAACAGTTATGATGGAAATTTAAAATGATGCTCACAGGCCACAAAACTGGAACTTTCCTCCAGGGCTGATATAAACTACACAAACCTTCCAGGGAGCAAACCAAAAATATCTCTCCTGTCTTTCCTCATCTCCATGGTACAAAATTTTGCTAGAGAAATGAGGCTGTGCCACTCACTCTGACTCACTGATTACATTTTTTGCATCAGCTCGAAAAGAAGTTCAATACCTGTTTCAGGTGGACTACACAGTCACCACTTTTCCTCTCTCTGTACTCCACCATTTCAAAGTAATGAAATGAAATTTGTTAATGTAATCACACCATTTCTGGGCCTTTACTTATTGTCATTTACTATACGATTAGTTCCTCATTTTCTGCCATGTACAGATTCCATCTTGAATCAGTTTTTCTGGGTTTGGCCCGAAAGAAGGTTAAGAAATAAATAAAAAACATCCTCATGATCTCATCTGCTATAACAGTTTTCTGCCATTTCACTCAGCTTCCCACACAGAGCTCAGTACTGCCCTAAATGTACTAAGTCGTTCCTGGGTTAGTATCTTCTCTTCTCACAGCTAAATAGCCCATATAGCTGATTCTGTTCTTGTTCTATTTTCTCTTTGATGTTCTCAGTCAGGCTGACTATGACCTTCTGGAATTTTTAAAATTATATATTGAATAAATTATTTTTTCCCTGGGATCAATATTTTCTCTCTCATACAGATTTTTCTATTCATTTCCATTTTTTCAAGTAGCACTATTTTCCTCTTGTTGCAATGACTGGTTATCATTGCAGTATATAATCACCACATAGGGAAAGACCCTTTTTACCTTTATTATTTACTATGAATTTTGAACATCATTTTCAGTCCTTAAAAGTCATTGTATGGATTGATACACAGAAATACTGTGATTGTATAATGTTTCCTTGCAGACTCATCATTCATTATATATGTTGATTGACTGTGGGTCAGTAGGCTATATTAGATTCTTCCTAGAAAGGACTCTGACATAAGACATTTTTGGTAGGTAATTGATTTAAGTATCAAACACCGAATTTTTATCAACAGTTACAGTGGTGACACCCATTATTTTTCAGGCTGTAACAACACGTTGTGCAATTTTGCATGCCGTATCACACTCACCCACAGTAACTGGAAGTGACAGCTTGTCTTGCCTCAAAGAGATTGTTTTATATCCCAACAAGGTGAAAAATAACGGCAAAAAATCAGGTAGCATACCACAAATGGATTGTATTTTCTCAGGTAGACTAAAGAGAGGAGTAGTACACCCTTATTAACTGTAGCAATCATATTAGTTGAAAAATGTTTGCATTTAGATAAGAACAATGCTTATAATATATGCTGCTGAAAGAATGGAGCGCATTCTTCTCTACATAAACATAATAAGTTTTAGTCCTCTCAAGTATATGGGAAATGATAATTTTCAGAAGAAAAGAAGCTCGAAGTATCATAAATAAAAAAATTTATGCAATACACATCATAAATGATGAGGAATGACACAAAACATAAGAAACAACTTGAAAATAAAATGCTAAAACATGAATTTTTGTAACACTTCAGGATGTACTAGACATAAAAGGTGAAAGACACCCTATTTTCCTGTATTATGCAAATAATATCTGATATTTTGAATCATATCTCAGCTTTAAGCACCTGAAGTCCATTACAAATATACACAGAAGACTGCTTAATTTGTTACTACAGCAAAGCACTTTCTGGCAAGAAGAGTGAGAAGAACTGCTTGTTTGGAAAAAAAACTAGAAAGCTTTATTACACTTTATGTTAGTAGGCAAAGTGCATTCTTTTGACAATGAGTAAAATTCAGTAAAGCTGACTCTAGAATATTCAGCAATTTACAAAATTTTACAAACCCTTTTGGCTTCAAATGTCTTGACTTTTATTTATAAATCAAGTTTATTTGCACTGATGCATAGGAATATAAAGTGCCTTAGGGCAATTAGAACTTAATGCTGAGCCTTCCTCAAGGTTTATCTAATAGTATTTGGTATGCAGACTTCCAGCTTGTAATGTCAAGTATTCTTTCTTGAGGGGCAATCTCACCCATTCCCAGGACTGGGGGCCAGTCCCTGCCCTGGTCCTGCTGCCCACATTATTTCTGGTACAGGCCAGGATGCCACTGGCCTTCTTGGCCACCTGAGCACAGCTGGCTCACGTTCAGCTGTTGTTGACCAGCACCCCCAGGTCCTTTTCCACTGTCAGGTTTCCAGTCTACCCTGACTGCTGCATGAGGTCGTTGTGAACAAAGTGCAGGACCCAGCACGTCCTGAATCTCATGCCACTGGCTTTGAGCCATTAATCTGGCCTGTCTACATCGTTCTGTAAAACCACTAGGTGTTTAGTCAAGTGCTTTGATTAATGTACCTAATGAAGAAATCTGGTCTTGCTAATGGAAAAATTCTTGGCTTCTTTATATGAAGATTGAAGGCAGGAGCTAAGAGCATGATGCCAAACTCTTTCCAGTGGTGCCCAGAGATAGGATGAAGAGCAACGGCCATAAATTAAAAAATAAGAAGTTTCACCTCAATATGAGGAAGAATTTATTTACATTGAGGGCAGCAGAGCACTGAAACTGGCTGCCCAGGAAGGTTGTGGAATTTCTTGCTCTGGACATATTTAAAACCCACCTGAATGCAATCTTGTGTCACCTGCTTCAGGTGACTTCGCCTTGGCGGAGGATCCCCAGAGGTCTCTTCCAACCCTTGCTTTTCCATGATTCTGTGACTCTGTGATGATGACAACTTCCACACGTAGCACTCTGCACTACAACCTATTATGACTTTCTAGAAATATCTCTTTGAGCAATTTAAAGCAAGGCAACTCTGCTTAATGACTGCTTAATGAGTTTGTAAGGTCTGAGATATTTGTGAAAGCATTTCTTGTAAATTATATGCATCTAGTTAATTGCTGCAGTGATCAGAGGAATATAATCCCATTCTCCATTTTGCAGTACACTACATTCTAGGATGGTGTCAATTTTCTAATGGTTGCCAGAGATCTAGGTGAAAATGCATTGTGTGATTGTGCATATATGTGTGTGTGCATGTCAGCTCTCTGGTATACAGTGTTAGGCAAAAAGTTCAACAACGGTGATACACAGAAAATTTAGATACATGGAACTCAAAATTTTCAGAGCAGCACAGACCCAGTTATACATTTCAGAAGCAAAATACCTTATTTTTTGGGGATCTGGAAACTCACATTTCCAAAAACAAACCCCCAAGAAATTCCCCAAACTGATATTGTTTTTTACATGCTCGGATGACTATCATCGCATCAAATGACTGCTTTTCTACAGGGTTTTTGTTTTGTATTGAAGAAAGTTAGAACAAGCTTTTAAGCAAAGCTTATCAAGAGCTATGAATCTAGCTGACAGCTGAGGAGCACACAGAAGCATAAAGCAAGTACTCAGACACCACAGAGGATATGTAGGTTAGTGATATTTCTGTTGTGGAAGAAAAATATGTGTCTTATAAAATATTCCATAACAGTTCTAGTGTTAAACAGAGGGCAGAAAAAAAGTACCATCAAATAAGTATAAGGGAATCGGTGGTGCTCATGTAGCGTGGATTATTAGCTTCTGGAAAAAGAAAAATGCAAGGAAAAAACATTTCTGGTTTACTTTTTCAAAATTCATGTGCTCCAGTTGACAGGCAGGAAATAAAGAGGTCATTGTACTAATGCAACCGTGTTTTGTCATTCTACAGTTCTGGAGGCACAAGCTTTATTAAGAATCTGTTCTTTTCTAGGGACTGAAAGAAAGGAGACAAATGGTTGGGGGTTCAGCTTGCTTGGTTTTTTTGTTTTGTTTTGAACTTCATTTAGGACATCACAGAATTCTGGTTTCCTTTTTTTTTTTTCCACCCCAGGAGAGGGGGAAAAAAAAGGAAGAAAACAACCCACAAATATGAGAACAAGATACTCAAGGAAAACTTAGTTTCAGGTGAGAAAGATATACCTTTTTTTTTGAGGCACTAGCTATTCAGAGTTGCTTTTAGCCAAGCAAAGGGCATCTCAAATATGAAACAAGCTACAGAAGGATGTGGTAAAATTGTCAGATTCTAAGAAGCAGATCCTACCATGCTGCAGATTACAAATGAAGTATAGTACATAGCCTTGTCTCCTCCATTTGTGGTGAGCAGCCCAGGAAGACTCAAATATAAAAAATAGAGCAGTATGGCATAGAAAAAAAAAATTAAACTTGAAAGGTTCAGAGAAAGAAGAGAATAATGCTAAATTTTTTTTAAATTGTGAAGATTTTCTTTATTTCCAGAGGTTAATCTCTATAGTCACCATCTCAGAGAAAAGTCAATGGAAGGGTAGCAAAGCATTAGCAACTTCTTTGCTCTCCATTCCTCTTTATACTTGTGTGTTATTTGGCAGGGATCTGCCTTTTGACAGCTCAAAACACGTTCCTCAAGTATTTTCCATCTATTTTTCTCATTTTCTGACACATTGGCATTACTTTCAGGGTTACTTACAAATGAAAAGTTAACTTGATATGCCTATCATTTGTTTCTTATTTATACTATGATCCATTTTCTCTTTTGGGAAATGCTGAGGATCTTTAGAAGGTTATAAAATAGCAAAAACAATGTAGGTTTTTTTTCCAATTACTGTATAAATTTTGCACATGTGGTTCACTGCCTGTTTCTTTCAGGGTCTTCTTAAACTTGAAGGACAGGAGAAAAGACAGACCAGAGTTTGCTATTCACTATCGCACACTTTAAACTTTTCAAGAGGTCGTCTCGCACTGCACCGCACGGGGAACTTTGATATGGTATACTGCTTCTGAACCTCAGCTAATCCATCACCTGGTGGCAGGCTGCACACAGTTAGCATTAAAAGAGAACTTCATCTGTCAGATTCAGATAAGAATCTATGCCTATTTGTTCATTTTGTGAAACTTGAAAAACAGGTATAAACAACTACTACAAGACATCACTGTAAAGACCGATGTTATTTGTCAGTGTACTACAGGGGATACCAATTCAGACTGACCACATCATTAGGTGTTATTGAACTGTTCCAGCACTTAAACAGTGGTACATCAAAATGTAGTGTCAGCTGCTACACAAAGTGTAGCCATGCCTCTTTTCTCTGTACATCGAACATCTTAATTCTGTGCTAATGCTACAGGGAGCCCTACAGAATTAATGATGCCAGATAGCTTGACCGTCGCTGTCAAGATTCATGAAAGTTCTGAATATGAAAAATGAAGATCCCTTTTAATTAAAGACAATTAAATGCTTGAATACATGATAGGAAAGCATTATTTGTCACACTGACGAAGTGTGTGATAAATTGTTAGTTTAGACGGTTCAAAAGAACAAAAGCTGAGATGTGATACCATGCTTAGAGAGATCAAAGATCTTCTGCAATGGTAACAGCTCCCATCTTTAGTGACCAGAAAGCATATTCACTAAAAATGGTGAGCTTTGTAGTCTCGACATATTCCTCAGAAGTTCCCCAAACTGCTAAAAATGTAGTGTAAATGGGTTTTGATGGGAAATTCCATCTCTTTGGAGGTAAAACTCAAAAGAACTCAGCATCAAATTTACATTATCCCTGATTCATTCCTAACCACCAAATCTGATTTGTTTTCTAAATCCTTGATCTTCATCCTGCCTGTGGTATTGAAACAAAATAAGAAGAAAATACTCTATATCAAAGCAGGAATATTTATTTGGCAAGAATCTGCATTCTGAAAGTTCAAAACAGCCTTCTCAATTATTTTCCATCTATTTTTCTCATTTTCTGACATATTGGCGTTGCTTTCAGGGTTCCCTAAAGTGAAACATTAACTTGATATACCTATCATCTGTTTCTTATTTATACTGTGATCCATTTAGTCTGGAAAAAATGCTCTGTATCAGATCATTTTCATGCCTGCTTCCTTAGACATGCAGGAAGATATACATCAATTTATTTATTCATATTATATTTCATAAAATATTATACATGAAGTGTCAAATAATTGTGAATGTATATATGAGAAATAAGTTTCATACAAGATTGATCATTGTTATCTTATTTTCTAGATAACTTCTGATCCTTTAAATATTCAAGTATATCTTAATTTTTTTAATACCTGTTCTAAATGCCAGTTTTAAAATATCATGAAATTTAAATTTTAAATCTCTTCTTAACTAGAGTATTCTACATTTTTGATCTATGGGCTGGGACTGATTAGTGGTAAAAGACTTCCTGTAACTTAGTTTTCCATCTCATTCTTCAATATACCTGCCTTTTCTGTGTGAACTAAAGGAAGAGTCTTTCTGAACACAGTTTTAGGCACCAGATTACTGAGCAGTACAGTCTGTATTTGGGCAAGACATTTGTTTTACTTATTTTTGACTGTAGGAAGCCTACTATTTGGAATTATGTAAAGACTGTCAGAATCCAAACCCATCTTATGAACTGATATTAGTGTGGAAGAACAGGCTCTTAGATTCTGCTGTTTACAAATTTTTAGTAGAAAAAGAAATTTTATAAGCAAGCTTTTGGTAAAAACTGATTCATCATTAAGAGCATTCTGAAAAAGATAAAACACAATTTTACTTTTGTTAAAGCTCTACAGACTCTAAGGTCTGAAGAGTGCATATAAATCAAAGCGTTATTTTGCATATTTGAGGAATATGCCTAATACCATTTACATACTTTGTTCTTTTTTCCTTTTTTTTTTTTTTAAATTAAGGCTTCCTTTTCATGTTTTTCTCTGAGAATCTTACCACAGCAGAGTGTGTATGTTAAAATTATGAAATCTTTCACCTTCATGAGCACCTAGTAATTTTCAAAATATACTTTTAAAACTTTTATTAACACCATTTGTGTGGTCATTCCCTTCCTTATATGCTAGGAAACAAGAAAACCTCTTAGCTAATGCAGCTGTCTTAACATCTTTGCTAAAATGATGCTGGAATTGTTGCTGCTAGGAGAAGGTCTTTGACAAGCATGTAATGCAACATTTTAAAAAATTGTGAAAGTTATCAAGCGGAAGAAAAAAATAATGTATTTGAGACTTCTAAGATCTACGATTCATGAAAATTTTAAAGTATACAGGAGAAATGGAGGAAAAATTGTCACAAAGCACAGTAAGTTTTGTAATTCCATGCATATGCAAGAATATTGGGTGTACTATATAGAGAAGGCACCCTGACACTGCAGAACAGGGTACACAAAGAATACTAGAGTGGCCTTATTGCCTAAAAATACAAGCACTGCTAAGTGTCAGACCATGTCATGACAGAATACATAGACTACTTATTTATAGGAAATAATAGTGGAGGAAAATATTCACGTCCACTCTTCTCCCCAAAGCAGCTGAATGCTGCTTGTAATTTTTTACATGCAGTAGATATTACACTACAAGAATTGAATAATTATTGATGCTACTCTTGTTTGGTAGTAGGGTCAACATTTTCTGTAGTTAATGATTTTGTTTGGATATCTTTTATCATGTGTAGAAATTCTGAAGTCAGTGTGTACTTAGGATTACTTTGAGCTTTTTCATGCTAGCAAGGCTTCATGGCATTGAATCTAGCCTTAGAAAGCTTACAGTTCCTCCTGCAAGAACTTGGTGACATAACCTGCTGGTCAGAAATTTACAAGACTGCTGGAGAAGTTATGACTTCTGGATAACATAATGAGCTCTATCCCTACTTGTCTGTGTTTCTGCCTTCCAGCTTTGCACTTTTTTTTGACTTTTTACCATTTTTTACTATTTTTCTCTTTTGTATTGGAGCTACTGTTTATCACTGCCTGAATGGTTCCAGTCCTTTTTTTTTCATTTCTGATCTTCTATAGTCTACTCATGAAAAGCACAACAATTTTTTCTTAAAGTAAATCTAAACTGAGATGCCATGGCTGTGGTCTACAAAACTAACTTGTAGGCCCTGTAACCTGAACACTTGGCTCTCAGGAAAATAAAAAGCGGGAAATCAATCAGTATGAATTGACCCTACAGATCTTCATCTCTAGCCCTTAGATTGTTCCTTTTGCTCTCACTCTGTAACAATTAGCTGGACCACATTTCTGCCAACAAAATCTCCTGCTTCATACTTAATGTGCTACTTATAATATTTCCAGGTAAGAATTAATGAAGTTGTTCCATTGATTATTAATTGCATGGTAACACTACCTTGCTTCAGCTCATTGCACATATGAAGCTTATGGCTTATGTCCAGGAGAAAAATTAGGGAGTGTATGTCACCCGTTTCACTACTACAGATACACTTCTCTTTTTTTTTGCAGTTTTCTGCTTATGCCAAAGACATCTCAGTATTAGGGTATTTAATTATATGTTTAGATCCTTCTACTGCCAACTCAGCTGGCCTTCACATTGCTTAGGATTTGGTTCATAAACAGTGACAATGAGAACTTCTGTCCCCTCTCCAGATTTTAAATAATTCACATACATATTTTTATACCCTTCCTTGAATTTCATGCTGGCAATATGCCTATTAGTTCTAAAGAGTCTGTATACTGATGTTTATCACAGGACACCATTGAGATCACAAAACAGAATGGATTGAATTTCATCACCAATTAATTTCAGAAAAAAGAAGATAGTCACAAGCAGCACTTCAAGCAGAGGCACAGAGTTATTTTCTGCTGCTAATTTTGATGTTAACACCTAGGGAAGCATATAGTTTTGCTTTTATAACCATTAATTATGTGCTGAAAATTTTCAGAGAATCTTATTTTTTTCCCAAATGCTTTCTTTGATTTGATTAAAGCATCATCTTGTAGCAAATGTACTAAAAAATTTTTAAGGAGCATATTCTATTCCCTAACTGGCCACCCCCTTCCCCCTCATGCAGAAAAAATCAAACAAACTAAACCAAAAAAACTCAAAAAACCACCATGGGCTAAAATAGTTGGTTGTTCTGAAAACAAATGTGTTGATTTATTTTGTTCTTCTTTTTAGCATGAGATGTGTGGTGTGCTATTTCTAAATAAATGGTGCCATAACACAAGCATATGTTGTTCTATATCATGCACTGCAGGTGCTGCAGTAGAGGGTTGCATAATGTGCCACCTGAAACTCAGAGAAGCAATTTTCTTTAAAATGCCAGATTGTGGAGGCCTAGCTCACGCTGATAAGCACCTACTGACGCAAGCAGTTCAATTAAAGCCCCTCCTTTCAAGTAAGTGCTAACTTACATCACTAAGTTTTATAGGCCATCCCTGAGCTTCCAGTGTATTTTGGCATTAAAAATCACATACTGACTCATATATTTTTAGATTCTCTATCCATATAAACTATGTAGAATATGGAAGGTATTGGCAAGAATTTAGGATTTAAAATGTTTCACATTACAATATTTATTGCATTAAATCTTTAACGCGTGAAATCCAAAAGACCTCTGCTGTAAGTGTAGTCTTTTACTTATACTGACATTGAACCTTATTGATAAATAGGTCACATGCATTTTTAGGTAGATGACAGGACACAGGACTTACATTTATTTGCCATAGATCAAGGAGAGCAGTCTTAGGCAGATGGTAACAGTATCTAAAGGGAAAGGCAAGTAGGAAACTCATGGTGGTTTTCTGGCCCAGACATGTAACACAAGTGTATATTATAAAATACAATACTTCTCTATTTATAGAATGTGGAATTCTGCTGTGCTGCCTATGATAAACAGTTTTAATCTGAATGATTTCTGTTTAGCTCTTCCCAAGCCTGCTGCTTTCAGAATCTGAGTTCCTTGTGATAGAGACCATTGCAAATTTATTTGTCATAACATGAATTTTCTGCGTATACAACAAAAAGGATATTCTAACAATACTGTTGTGGTAGTTGGTTTTCCAAATCTTCTCACATAAGCTATGTAGGCAATTGTGGAGGAAACTAGACCTGATTTAGACAGAATTGGTAAGTTAGTCCTCAGTTGCCTAGATTGAAAGCAGTTGCAGTGGTTTAACACCAGCTGGAAATGAAACTCCCACTGCTCCCCTTCCCCCCCTCCTTCCAGTAAGATAGGGACAAAGGCAGAGACTATGGGTTGTGGTAACAATTTAATGAAAGCAAAAAGCATTGGAATAAGAAATTCACAGTAACAGCAGCAATACTAAAACAAAAGTATACGAAGAGAAGAGACAAGGTGCTTTACGCCCAGAAAAGGTGTTCACCACCTTTACTTAGTTCTGCATGGCTGCTGGGACAAAGACAAGATGGCAACCATTCCTGCACTACCAGCTCCATGTGGTTTCCCCAGACAAAGATTAGATGGAGGCTATTCCTGCATGCCACGCTGTGTGGCTGCTGGAACAAAGGCAAGATGGGGGCAAAGAGGGCTCCCGCAGCGAATGATTCCCATCCCTGAGCCCCAGACAATGCAAAACAATGATGGACAGACTCCCAAAAACTCCATCATCCACATTGCGCTGCCCACTTTTCTGAACAGCTATGCTCAGTTATGGTTCTCAGTATTTGGCTCAACTTGTCCCTTTGTGCCTTGGTCTACCCCTATTTCACTTCCCACAGCTGTTCCTGGTCTTCCACTTCTTTTCCACCTCAGGTGCTTCAACTCCACTGGCTGTGGGGCACACACTCCGCTGGGCTCAGACACACCACCACCGTTTTTTGTTATCTTAAAGTGGGGCATGCATTCCAATGGGCTCAGGCTTGCCACTTCTTTTCTCAGAACAGCATCTTAGGCTCATTGCCTCTTGCCTTTAGCACCATGTCTTGCAAGCACAACTTGAAGGAACAGGAAGGGGACCAGCAATGGAGGCAGAAGACTGGGTCTGCAAAGGCTGATCCTGACACCTTTTCACTTGAGAGAGGAAGGAAAATGATGGACTTCTTGGGATGCACTTGCCCTGTCTTCCTGAAACCATGACCCCCATCATTAATATGCGTGGTATAGAGTAATAACCTGGCCACACCATGGTGCTAAGCTCCACCCCCTCCCTGAAACCAGGAAAAGGGAAGCACAGTTCTGGAAGCTGTTTTCAAAATAAGGGGAATGCACAATGTCAGCATGGAGGCATAATGATTGTAATCTCAAATGAGGCAAACAGACTTAGGCCCAGTTGCTAAAGCTGTGAGTTGTAAATTTTCTGTGCTGATNGTAATGTAAGCGTTACTGAGGAAATGAAGAAAAATTCTTCTAGGCTTTTCTCATTGTATTTCTAATGAAAGACCACTCAGCATAAGACCATCAAATCAAATTGTCCAATTGCAATGCAGACCAAACATTTTATACATTTCTTTATGTAACATAATATTGCTTCTTGGATTTTAATTGCAGGTTTGGTGTACACAGATTTTGACAATGGTTGTACAAAGACACAATTTTTTCATTGTCACATAAGGACTGAGTTACATGGTATAGGGTAAAATGTTTACAAAAAGACCTTATGCACATGCATACACATTTATGGATATAAAACACATAATATCTGTGTAGTATGTGCACTGTATGTATATGTTATATATATATATATATTTATATATATGTATGCGGTGAGTGGGAAGAATTGTGATACAATCAATGTGATTGGTAATGCAAACTCCTTTATTTTCACANTATGTTAGTATATTTTATATCTACTTCCCCAAATAATATATTTGTATCTACTTCCCCAACGATATGTGGCTCAAGGGGCTATTATTCTTTTCTATAAACTTATTACTCTTTGTTAGTTCTGAATACCCATATTATCCTTTGTTAGTTCTGAATATCAGTATTGTTCTTTGTTAGTTCGTGAGCATCAGTCTTGGTTGTGCAGGACCTGCAGACCCTCTAGGGATTCCGAATGCCCTCGAGAGACAAGTCATTCTTCTACATATGTATACACATATTTGCACATATACAAGCAGGTATATTGCTGTTAAGCCGTTGTCCAGCTATGGACAATGGCCATGTCCAGCCATTCAGGAATCACACTGCCAGTCACTCTCATACCACCTGAGCTGGGACCGAGGTGCACATGCATCCCACTCACAGAGTTAGAAAAGGTTTTCCCCACTGGATCAACACTCAGTTTGTCATCACTCTTAAGATGATCTCCTCCATAACCTTGCCAGGCACTGAGATCAGGCTGATAGGCCTGAAGTTCCCTGGATCCTCCTTCTGGCCCTTCTTGTGGATAGGCACAAAATCAGCCAGTTGTCTGGGACCTCACTGTTTAGCCAGGACAGATAATAAATTACGGAGAGAGGCTTCGTGAGCTCTTCCACCAGCTCCCTCTGTACCCTCGGATGAATCCCATCTGGTCCCATAGATTTGTAACTGTCTAAGCGGCACAGCAGGTCACTAACTACTTCCTCCTGGATTTTGTGGGGTCTGTTTTGCTTCCTGTCCTTGTCTTCCAGCTCAGGAGGCCAGTTGCCCCGAAGATAAACAGTCTTTATATTAAAGACTGAGGTAAAGAAGTCATTAAGTACATCAGCCTTTTCTGCTTTTTTGCAGGCCATGTTCTTCTCAGTGTTCAATAAAGAGTGGAGGTTTTCCTTGGCCCTCCTTTTGTTATTAATGCATTTATAAAAACACTTTTTATTGTCTTTTACAGCAGTGGCCAGATTGAGTTCTAGCTGAGATTTCACCTTTCTAATCTTTTTACATGACCTAATGATATCCTTGTGTCTTCCTGAATTGTCTGCTTCTCTTTCCAAAGTCATACACTCTCTTTTTTTCCCTGAGATCCTGTGAAAGCTCCCTGTTCACTCAGGCTGGTGTTCTTCCCCACTTGCTCATCTTTTTGTACATGGGAATGTTCTGCTCCTGTGCATTCACGATTTCTTTTTTTAAATATGTGCAGTCTTCCTGGACTCTTTTGCTAAGGACTGTTTCCCAAGAGACTCTGCGAACCAGCGTCCTGAATCTGCCAAAGGCTTCTCTCCAGAAGTCCAACATAGGTGTTTTTTTGACCACGTTCCTTACTTTACCAAGAATTGAAACTATCATTTCACGGTCGCTGTGTCCAAGGTAGCCTCCTACCACCACATCTCCCATCAGCCTTTCTCTGTTTGTAAACTGAAGGTCTAGCAGGTCTCACTCCCGATAGGCTCTTACCAGCGGTGTCAGGAAGGTATTTTCGCACATTCCAGGAACTTCCTAGACTGCCTCCTCTCTGCTGTGTTGAGTTTCCAGCAGATGTCCATCAGGGTAAAGCCACAAGAACAAGGACTGATGATGGTGAAACACCAGCCAGCTGTTTATGGAATAGTCCATCCACCGCTTCATCCTGGTTGGGTGGTCTATAACAGACTGTCACTAGGATACCTGCCTTGTTTGCCTTCCCCCTGCCTCTTACCCATAGTCTCTCAACCTTATCATCACTAGCCTTGAGCTCTACACAGTCAGAACCCTCCCTAATGTACAGAGCCACCCCACCTCTTTTTCCTCCACTGTCACTTCTGAAGATGTACTCATCTACTGCGGCACCCCAGTCATGTGAGTCATCCCACTACATTTCCATGATGGTGACTATATCACGGCTTTCTTGCAGTACAGTGGCCTCCACCTCCTCTTATTCATTACCCATGCATTGGTGTAGATGCACTCCAGCTGGGCCTCATCGTTCTACTTGATACATTTTGTGAGAACTTTTCCATCTAAAGGACATTTCAGGTGATGCAATAACTTGATATCTAGTGATACCACATATGCTGCTCCCCACAGACTGTTTGAATGTCTATGATACCATTTTTTATTTCTCCACTCTCTGCTAACAGCATTACGACAGTTCAAGTGAGGAAAGAGACATTGCTGTTGTTCTAGTGAATGCTTTCATAGAGGAAATGTATTTAAGAGCATGCCATTTCCTTTATTTCTATAATTTTATTCATTCTTCACTGAAAGGGGTATTTTTAAAAAATTCATTATTTTTTAAAAATGAAGATTTGGGTGCCGCGGTGGTGTTACCGGCTAGCAGGT